>CAJNOP010000001.1:3498278-3597436 GCA_905250075.1 Rotaria sp. Silwood1
ATTATTAAAATCACTGTTATCTAGGTACTATAAACCAAATGGATATATTGCATAAAACAGCCACTTGTCATGCATACGACCACTAAAATATCGGCCGTAAAGTAGTGTTCTATAACAGTGACAATATCTATGCATCAGTCTTCGTTCATTGCATACCGATTAACTAGTTCACAAATGAACAATTGGTTCTGATATATACCTAACATTAACGCTGATTAGTAATTATAAAATAAGACTCAGTAGAACTTAGTACAGAAACACAAATTATATAATTAGTCGGATTAAAATCGATCATCCAATGAAAACTGGAACTGATTAATATTTGGACAACAAAAATACATGTGAGCTGATTTTACATTGCAATAAGTGGTAGAATCCATATGATTTGCATAATAAACACAGATAGCTGCAAAAAAGCATTCTTATATAAGCCGAATATCAATCAGTCACGGCTGAAAATGATTCGAATACAATTTTTCTTAACTGATGAAAAGAATCTGTCGTTAACTATGTTAAACTTTTTTTTGTGTATGAAATGCAATCATAGAGTCTATGAAGATATTTTATGTAAAAATAAAGATTTTGCTTAAAAGGAATGGAATATTTTTTCTCCTATTATTAATGTGAATGCTATTAAAAATCAAGTAAACTGTAAAAATCAGACCCTTACGAAACTATTGTGTTATTTTCTATTGGAAGAGGATTAACATAAGTGTATGGTTATTTTCAGTTTTTGTTATAAAACAGAGCTTTATAAGAAGAAACATTAATTAGTTGACAACTTTGACGTTTTCAACTTTGACTTCACACTTTGGATTATATGTGTTTTTAATAAGTCTATGTGTGAGTGTTCTAGTGATTTCTATAGTTATTTTATTATTGGTTTAAAATCGGTTTATTGCTCATTTCTTGATGCAACAGATCCACATGTCAGATTATTGTAAAATAACAGTGAAGAAAAATGTAAAGCCTGAATTTCAACGAAAATTAGTTTTGAACATAAAGTAAAGTATTCGATGCAGACTTCTGTGATTATTCTCAATATAATGTTGGCTTCCTTTGAAACTGGAGTTCTGATCATGAAAATCTCTGTATATGTACCCATTTTTATGACTTTTATGCTGTCATGTCGAAGAAATTGATTTTCTCAATAATTAAATAATACTTTTTTCCCAAATATTCGATGGTCAAATCGAAACAACTTTAGGCGAATATTGAGGTTACCCAGACTTAATGTGTTTGATGTATTTCCACTTGAATTGGCTTTTCTGACATTTTTTTAAAGCCTATCTTTCCTAAGTTTCACTATAAAATACTCGCCTGAATTTAAAAAGAAAAACAATATTTTTATAGATAACCAGACGAACTCTATTCAACCATTCTTCAAAATAAACTTTTATTTGTGTTTCGAATAGCCGATATTATACAGCGATTTTGAAGATCGTTTTTTTCCTATCGCTAAAAATACTACCAATATTAAATCTATTTCTGCAATTTATTTTTATTTATTAATATCAAACACACTAAAAATCATTCCTATATAAATATAGCAATTCGAAAATTATTTTTATTTTAACAGTATTAGATTTATGTATCTTTTA
This sequence comes from Rotaria sp. Silwood1, assembly GCA_905250075.1. NCBI lineage: Eukaryota > Metazoa > Rotifera > Eurotatoria > Philodinida > Philodinidae > Rotaria > Rotaria sp. Silwood1. The sequence goes on from CAJNOP010000001.1 coordinate 3,499,880, forward strand.
TTCTATTGATATTTTTTGGTCACAATTCTATAAAAATCACATAAAGACAAGAGACGGTGGATAAAATGACAAAGCACCTGACATGCCCGACGAGATTGAAATTAGAAAAAAAGAAACTAAAAAAAATGATTGCTTCTCTAATATTCATTAATTTTATTGTTGTGTTTTTTTTTGAGCATAATAAACATCACAGTTCAACTAGACCAATGTCGATAGATAATAGTACTACTATCATTCGAATAATAAAAATTTGATTGAGTATAGGTATATAAATTCGTTGAAAATAACCATAAACCCATAATATAACAAATCATATAAATTAATTTTCGTTTTCTTTCACCATTGTTCATATCAATCAGATTCATAAAATCAGGTATACCAAGACTATTACACAATGTATGTATAATAAAAGATGGTATAAAATGACCTGTACGAATAAAAAGAAATGATGAATAAACACCAAATACATATGTATAAGAAAATTGAAAAAGATGAATAAGTATAATAGTCATTGCTGATAATCGATTATGTTGTTCACGATGATTTTGTTTAAAATGTTCAAGCATATGATGAAAATGTGCAAGACCAAAAAATAATGGTGAAAGAAATATCGCCGAAAATAATGATACATGAGAATAAAGTAAACATAAAATTGATGAACGGAACACAAACTCTAAAAATAAAATAAAATAAAGAAAACACAATCTATGTAAATTAAATGACAGTATGAAATGTGAACCGTATCTCAAACTGTCAACAAAAGAATTTCAATGCATAGGTCTAAAAGAACTGACTTAAATAATGCTAATTGAATTGTGTTTTAAATAATTAATAGAATTTTTGGAAAAAAAGAATGACATATCCAACAGTTTACTTCTAAAGATCCCCAATGTTTTATTCATGTTTTTCTCTAAAGAAGCAGTTTAGAACTCCGACAGAGCGAATTTGATCCTTAAGAAGCGTCATCTTTACGATCACCATACTAGATAAATCATGATCGATTTCACATATGAAAAACAATAGATTTTCGATTCAAATAATTAAAAACCTTATTTGAAGATCTCATAAAAACAAAATGTTACTTGATTTCTTTTTAAGAATATTCAAAGAAAATACTTTCATCGACAATAATTGTCTAAAATGTTAAATCGTCAATCTTGTGCTATGAATTTAAGACGCTTGTCATCGAATTGAAAATCTTCCGAGAATAAAAAAAAAATGGTTGTTGGGTTCAAAAAAAATTCTCACTAACATTGATAAACTCATGTGAAAATTTCAACGAAATAAGTTAGATTAGAATAGCTTGATTTTCAATTATGAAGCGAAATAAACACTTGACAACACATATTTTGAGCCAGCTATACGTGCTTAGAACGTAATTAAGTGCCCATGAGTACTTAAAATATTGCTGAAAGCTCTTTCAAATGACATGCAGCGCTTTAATGTCGTCATATTATAATGCTTATCAGCTGCTATGCAACATTGAAATTCTAAGCATGCCGATAGGTGATTATGTATGGGCCTGTTCGGTTGTCATAAGTGACTTGAAAGAGCTTTCAGCGATATGTTGATCGCCGGTAAGCATTTTTTTAATCTAGCTTACTTCGTTGAAATTTTCTTGCAAGAAAAGAAGTTCAGCTTTATGTGATTCTATGGTTAAATAATCAACTTTATACTATTGTCTGACTTCAAATGCAAGCTCTTACTTGATGATAAATTCAAATGGTTATTTTAATTTGCTACTGAAAATCTAGACTACTATTCTATAATTTAAGTACAAAGACTTTTCATATATGATCAACTGAGTATCTATTTCAGATTGAAACTTTTTTTGTTGGGACGGGAGGAAAGGGAAAGGATCGACTATTGAGCAAGTAGGGTTCACGACAATTGAAATGGAACTTGGTAAACAAAGAAAACAAGATTGGGAACTTTCTCAGCGCCGACTTGATATACTCCTAATTAAACTTGTTTACATCAGTTTCATATTTACCTTCTGTAAATGGTGCAACAAAATAATTTCGAATAAATATAAGTTGTTCATTTGCAGTGTGGCATAATAAAAACCTGTTCCAATTGTAAATATAATATCTCCAATCAAATAAATCTATCCACTGTATAATTGGACCCAAATATAACATTAATGTTAGTATAGTTGGATAGAAAAACAATATCCATATTGATGAAATATTTGTTCGAAAGCCTAACCATGTATGTATATTTATATTTGGATTACATGTATGTTTTAAAAATAAATAAATTAATGAACAAACAATAAAAACAGCAAAAAATCTTCTTCTAATCACATGTGGATGATTACGTTCATATCGACGTGATGATGGAGATAAAATATACAAACCCAATACATATGCAATAGAAAATGTTATACATATAATTATTGTAGAAATAAATGAAAGATAATCAAATGGTGATACATCATCCATTTATCTGGAATATATGAAATAACAATAGATTGACAGATTTTTTTTAACCTTCTCCTTCATTATATATATATATATTTATATTATCTTCACTGTAACACACATGCTTTTGAATAGACGGGATAAAGCGCAAAAAAAATGAATAAATACTGTCGCACAAAATCGACACATCCCTCACGAAAGAAAGAAAAAAACAAATAAAGAAAAAGAAAAACGAAAAAAAAAAGAAAAAGAAAAAAACATTATCGATGAATCGATCGTTCATTCATTTATTTTAATGTGGCATATTGCATGAGTTTTTGTTGAATGGGTGGTTTACATTTCACTTGAACAAATTTTAGAACATAAAGTGGTAAACATGATATCAATGTAACAAGAAGTACACGCCATATAAAATCCCATGATTGAAGAAATTCAGGATCGAAATGGGATTTCAGAACAATTAATGAAAGAACATAACAAGCAAGACTTAATAATTGGGCCAAAATCATTAATGGATGCCATGTTCGAATCTATTGAAATTAAAATATTCTTTGTATGATAAATCTTACAAGAAATTAATTCTCTTCTAGAAACTGTAATAATCAATCATCGATCTCTGAAACACTGTCATGTATACTGATAATGTTGTTCTTCGGACTGTGCATGTTATGAAGAGCCTTGAGTTTATCTGTATATTCCTATGTAAGCATTCGTTCTCATTAATATGTCAGAAAATAGTAGCAGTTGCTTTTATTACATTAGAATAAAGAATTTCTAATATAGGCAATTAAGCATCTTGAAAGAAAACGGAAATTGATTATTCAAGAGAAACAAATAATATCGATTCTTCAAGATTCTTGAAGTCTGATATATATATATTTTTTTTTCTTACTTTCTGGTCTCATGAGAAGACTTCAGCATGTGACCAATAACATTTTAAATTAAATTTTGCATACTAGCAAGAAATCTGTAAACTAGGAAAAAATCCTAAGAGAATAGAGATGCCAGTTGTGTTTTGACTAAGAGATCGAAGTTTTAGTAGAATGTTCGTATAGAACTTAATTTATTAAACACAATAATACTTTCAAATTTTATTCATATAAAGATTTCCATTCAGCGAGCTTCTATATAAAATGTGACACTCAAATCAGACATTATAAGCGATGCAAAAATCGGCTTACATATGAAAAATTGATACAACTTGCACCAATATCTACTTCGACTATTCTAATCTAGTGATTCTCTACTTATGTGAATGACTTAAGTTCAATAATTTATAACCATGAAGAATATTTAAAGGAAAATGTTCAAAACGTCTACTTTGATATTACAAAAAAAAATTTGTCGCATAATCCCAATGGAATTATTTTTTTGATAAGCAAAAAGATATCAATAACATGTTTTTCGATCTTTAAATTACCATATGCACTATCAGCATGTGTTAGTCATAAAAAGAAAATTTTGATGATAACATATTAACTTGCATGTAGAAATGGAGAAAAAATGACAGATAATGTTAATCCCTATAGATCACTACATATTAAAATGTCTGTCACAGACAGTGACATGAGTCCACTTTTTTTTCTATGGAATACAATTTCTAGTTCATTAACAACCATGCTACATTTTTATTAATTATTAAAAAATAACAAAACTCAAATTTATTGATCTGACATATTCGTGAAGTTTTTTTTAAATGACATTTGCTTAGTTGAATACATTTTTTTTCTACTACTTACAGTAAGTGCAACCATAAGTAATTCTGTTAAAATTAATGAAGTAAATGTAATAGAAACAACATGAATAAAATCATCATCAAATAAAAGAAATGATCCATACATAATTGCTCCACCTTGATATATTGAAATAAAAACCCAAAGAAAAAATGTTTTAAATGATAAACTTCTTCCTTTTGATAATTCTTTATATAATTCTGGATAAAGTAATGCTATTTCGGATCGTACATCTTTATCTAATACAAGTGAAAAAACTGGAAACATTGTATAGACCGTTCCATAACCGACAAGTAAAAATCCTTGATAAAGTGATATAGAAGCAAAATAAAATATTGATGAAAATATTGCTTGCATAACACTTATAATTAAACCACGATGCATGACAAATTGTGATAATGCTGCTGAACGTTTATAACTATTACGACCGTGAACAAGTAATAAGCGTGATAAATATGAAAATTGATTAATAGAAAAATCAGCTGCTAATGATGCTTGTTTACCTAAAAATAAATAATTATTTAAAACTTTATGAAATTTTCTTTTAAGATCAAAAAGAAAACTAAAGAAACAAAACTAACCTTCTTTTCCAACAATACCAACACCAACATCAGCACTTTGTATCATACTAACATCATTGCCTCCATCACCAATAGCACAAACTCGAACACGTTGATTTCCATATTTTTTTAATAAATCAACAACGTTTGCTTTTTGTGTTGGTGAACAACGACAAACAACAACAGCTGGACATTGAATTATTAATTCCATAAGATCTCTTTCATAAAATGATAAACATATTTGTAATGTATCACCTGTTATTATTAAACAAGCATCATTTTTTCTTCTAAACATATTTAATTCTTGTAAACATTCTTCTCTTGTTGTTATTTGTTTAAATGTATATATATCATGATCACGTCCAATTAATTTCGAACTTTTAGCAATACATGTTGCTGTTTCTAATTTATCACCAGTTAACATCCATACTTTAATTCCAGCATTACGTAAAATTTCTAATGTTTGTCGAACATTTTCTTGTAATTTATCTTCAACACCAGTTACACATAATAATTCCATATCACGTTCTAATGTTTCAATAACTTCATTAACACGACGATTACGATCAATTGTTTGTAATCGTGCTTTCATTAAACGTTGTTCAAATTCTTGATAATGTTCAGATGTTAAATGTTTTTTTGCAACAACTAATGTACGTAAACCTTCACGAGCCATATTTGAACATTCTTCTTGTAACCAATCATTATATTGAACAATAGATTGCATAACAATATCAGCACCTTTTAAATAGAATATTATTTCATTTGTTTGTTCATCACGAATAATTATTCCCATTCGTTTTGTTTCGGATGTAAATGGAAACATTTGTAAAATTTGATAATGAAATAATTGTTGAGTTGAATTTAATTGTAATGTCATAGATTGTAAATCACGATGAACGAGAGTTAAACCAACTTGTTCAGTCCATTCGACTAGAGCTATTTCATCAGGACTTGATGCTTGATATGTTACATCTATGAAACAAAAATAATAACTTTATGATACAATTAATTCAAATTGATTATTTTTGTTTTTTTGTTTACAACTTTAAAACATGACAAATTCAATGTTTAACTACATTGAATTGAATAGTTAATTACAAGATATGTCAGCTGTTATCTATTTGTTGTCGATTATTATCACATGCGGAAGCAGTTTCTTTTTTTTTTTTAAGTCTTTGTTGATCATGCAAAATCATAGTATTTATGTCCGTCATTAACAAACGGAAAAAGATTTTCTTTTTTTTTTTTCCTCGATGTCATTAAAGTCATAGCTTAAGCACAGAGATAATAAATCTTTGAAAGCGGAACTACAACTAAATTATAGCTACAATTTATTGTCCACCTTTTGATGATTCTAAAAGATTATTGAAATTAGAAACTTTTCATAGAGAAAAAGTTTATTTTCTTATGTTTAATTATCTTTCTAAGAAAGATACAAAGAAACCTACTCTAATTAAAAAAAAAACTATTTCATATTAACTAACCTGTAGGTGATAATAATTGTGTTAGATCTGATGCATCTGTAGTATTCAATGATGTTGCACCTGTTAATGGTGTATCTGGTAATGAACTAATATCACCACTACGTCTTATTACAGATGTTCGAGGAGCTGTCATGGGATTGGTATTTTTTTCTTCTACTGAACGAGCAGATGTATCTAATGATGCTGATGTTTTTTCTTCAAATACTGGTGTTACATTATGACATAAAGCTAATGCTTTAACAGCTTCGGGAACTTTAGTTGCTTCCGTTTTTTTAACAACATTACGTGTTTTACTAGATGGTAATGCTGATGCAATCGATTGTTGATTTTCATGTATAGGTGTTGTTGTTGTTTTAAATTGTTGTTTAAGTAAATTCGATACTTCAGTTTGATTTTCATTTGTATATGATACTGTACCCAAATGTATACGTTTAAAAATCATTAAATTTTGTGTTAATGTTCCTGTTTTATCCGATAGAAGATAACCAATTCGTCCTAATTCTTCCGGTATTGTACTGGTACGTACAACAGTATCAGGAATAGTTTTATCGCGTTGTATAAACCAAGCATAAACTGTTTTGCCCATATCAAGATTAACACGAAGACTTATTGGTATCATATATGAGAATAAAAGAAAAAATCGTACTAAATATCTATACCATGGTCCACGAAAACCTTTTAATATAAGCATAACCATAGATAAAAGAACAAGTGCAGCAAATAATAATTTTGTTAACGTATTTATTTCAGTATCAAGTAAACCAACTTTTGATCGTGGTTTACTTGTATTCATAACCATACGTGTATCAGATCCAGTATATACAACACAACAAACAACTTCACCTGTTGCAACAACAGTCCCAGACCATAGAACACTTTCAACTGTTAATGGTTCATCTTGTTTCCATGATATAACACCATTAAATTCATGTATACTTAAACTAGGAGGTTCAGCATGAATTTTAGCTGTGGCACTGGTTTCAGATATTAAAACAGATAAATCTTCAAGTGACTGCGTCATTGGAGCAGCGATACGTAATTTCCAATCAGTTTCACCATCTAATTGATCAGTACGAATGAAACAAGTACCTAAACATATATATCTATAAATACAATTTTGTTTTTTTTTTTCGGAAGGATATATAGATAACGGAAATCAGAATATTATTAATACTCTCCAGAGATTTTTCGAAACATAGGAAAGAAAAAAAAAAAATCTAACGGTTATTATAATTCTTGTTTCAGTAAACATTTCTTATCAAAACTTGTATATCTAGAGAACAAAAATAGTTTTTTCTATTCCTCATATGACAGTCATTCAGTTCCGGTCTTGCATTGAAATTGATTCCGTTTTTGTATATATACAAAACAAAAATAGGAAATTGCTTTGAATTAAATTAAGAAAAAAAGGAACATAGTTTTGCAGTTGCGTGACATAACAGTCAACAAAATTAATTTCATGGATGTTTTAAATTAACGAATTGACATTTACTAAAGCAAAATCTATTAATGAAGAAATCTATAAAAATTATTTACCTGATTTATCAGATGTTTGTAAAAGAACAACATCAGCTGGTACACGTTGATTTTTTTGTATGATAATAACATCTGATACTTGTAATTGTGAACTTGGAACTTTTTTTCGTCGTCCATTAGCACATAATAATGTATACATTTGTGAATTAAGTTCTTTATCTCGATATGCACGTTTAATATCATCATAGGCTTCACGTAGCATAGTTACAAATAAAACAAAAGCTAATGGACCCCAATATGTGTATAGATAACCAACACGAAACATAGGAATAAATTGTGTACATGCCATAACAAGAAAATAAAGGTTAAGAAAAAAACGAAATTGTTCAAAAAGAACAAGTGGAATGAATGTTAAAATATTATATTTTTGATTTCGAATGACATTTTTTGGATACCAAATGGAATTAAGATCACGTCGACTGATCATAATATTACGTGGTTGAGTTTTATGTGCTTTATTACGACATAGAGATAAAATTGATGAACATGATATACCCATTTTAGTTTTTGTTTTAATTCGTGATATCGATTCGTTATTTGTTTTTAAAATATTTCGAGGTTTTAATTCAAATTCATCTGAAGATAAACATTCATTAGCTTCATCATCTTCATTTACTAACAGCGCATATTCCATTCAAAATCATTAAGTTGGAAATTCATTGAAAATGTATTATTATTATTATTATTATTATTATTATTATTATTTCGACTATGTTTTTATTCGAGATTGATGAGGAGAAAATAATAAATACTAGAATAAAAAAAAAAGAAAAAGAAAACAGAAACAAAATATTTGATGTGGATGAATACTATGTCGCCAGATTGTTGTAGACACACATCAAATATTAGATAAATAATAATCGGGTGATAAATTTTGTCGAATCATTATGTTTTATTAGGCCCCTTCTATTGATGTCGCTAGTAGAATTTAGATGTCGATCTTTATCGTTCTTTTCATCTATATTATTTTATTTGTTAAATAATTCTTGTTCTCGTTTTTTTTTTTCTTTTCATCTATGCATTTTAAATGTCTTATGACTAGAATGATTAATGATTGATTTTTGTGCAAAATATTAACTTAGTTGAATCCTATTTATAGTTGACATAAATTATGATTATTATTATCATTTGTTCTTTTTACTTTTGCAATGACATTGTTGAACAAGGTTATAGTCTGGATGATTTTATCTGTATGAATATATTCAAGTAGAAAAAATTTTTTGCAAATCTATGAGAATAATATGTTGAGCTAATGCTTGCAAATCATTGATTGAATATTCATCAGTCGATTTCTTAATATCACAATACAATTACCTATTGATAGCATTATCAATACAAGACATAACATAAAGAATATTAAGAAAAAACGTCGTAAGGATTTTCACTATAATCTCAATCAACAGTATAAAAGAGAATGTGCCGTGTTGGGTTGAAGAACATGATAATTACAGATTATGACTCTATTGAGATAAGAACCTTGATGTGGGATAAAAAGAAAATGTAAATTGATTTTTTTTTTCTTATTCAGCATGCATCTTGATTATTATGCAGTTGTCCAAACGCATTTAGACACATCGATATATCTTCATTATTTTTCCTGTAATAAATCACGAAACTATTATACAGATCAAAGCATCGTCTATCTTTAGTAGTTTCAATTTTGGTGTACGACAAACATTAATATATACTTCAGTCTGACATTAATATGATTTTCTTCTTGTCAGCATGATTTTTACTCTTTAACACCTGTTAGGCTATTTTTGATCCATTTATGGAAACTATTTGGAGTAATAAAGTATTGAACTAAGATGATTACCGAACATTGCATAGGCTTCCAATAAGCTAAAAACTCAGAAGAAAAAAATTACATTTCTTTTTATCAATCCATAGATAAAATATACGAGTTTGATTTCATAACTCGTGATATTTTCGGTCAATTTATTAGTGAATATCATGAAAAATCCTTTCTTCAAAATGATTATTTTATTTTCGATGTAAACTTTTAAAGAAAATACGACACTTTTATTAGATCTAATATCCAATCAAAAAGCATTCTACAGCTGTTTCCGATAAATTTTCATTGATAAAAGATAGACATCTACAGCTTCTGTTTTGACCTTCGTTCTAAATGAGACCTTAACAATGTCAATGAATAAATATTGAATCAAAATCAGAATCCATAATTTCATATTATAAAATGAAGATTAACAACTTTGGTATGATCTTGAACATGAAAGATTCGGTTTTAATCTGAAAATAGACAGTTTTGCAAACATCTTATCATATATCATCTTCCAACAGGAATCCTTTTTCAAAAAAAATAATAATCCATGATTAGTAGGTTTCCATCTTCATAGAGATAAAATAACAGCATGACTAAAAAAGTCACATTAACAATATGTTACATTTCTATATATCATTCAAGATGAATTGGTCATCTTTGACTTTTTTTTGTAACTCTACAGTGAAAAAATATTCTCACAAATACTGATATAATCATTAACACAAATTTTAATTATTTCTATGATTGATTCAACACTAACATTACTGTAAGAGTAAAAGATTAATTAAAATCATATCTCATTCAATCAGTAAAACTATAAAACAAAGTAGATTATGAAAATCACTTTGAATTCTATTCTTTCGATGATGGAGATTCCATTCAGATAAATAAAATTTTTAAGTATTTTTATATAGGTTTTTTTTTTTTCTTAATTAGAAAGTAATGATGATGTAATTTTAGCCAAATGAGAAAAGAGACAGAGACAAACGCAAAAAGCGAAACAACGAATACACCCATACATGAGCATTAAGTGAGAAAGAAAGTTTCAAGGAACAAAAATAATGTAAAAAAAAAAAGAACGAGAAAGAGAGAGAGAGACAGAGAGAGAAACGAAAGTAAGATAGACCAAAATCACCATTAAACAGCACACACAACAACAAACAAACAAACAACAATAGTAGGAAAAGAAATCGTTCTCTTGATTTTGTTCTTAACTTTATTTTTTAAATGTTTCAAATCTACTGAGAAATAAATGGGGGTTAAAGAACAACTATGTAAAATTCAATATGTATATGTATGTATATATATATATGTATGCGCAAAAAAAACATAAGCAAAGAAAAAGAAAAAAAAAAAGATCTGAGCACAGCAACATTATTATGATGGTAAATAATGGAAGAAATAACGAGTTTATTATTTAAATAGAAAATCATCTCATAGAACGAGATATTAATATTGACTAGGATATATGATGTAATATTTCTTTTTATTTCTGGTGGGATTGCAATAATTTGTTTGTTTTGTTTTTGTTATAATTCAAAAATCATTCTCTATTTATTTTCTTTTCATTGAAAAGAATCCACCTGATTTTTTCTTTCCACTTGTTGCTTGTTGAGTTGAACTTGATTCAACTGATGTACTTGTTTGTAATGGTAATGTTCGAGATTTTTGTTCTGTACTTGTTGGTGCTTGAATCATTTCTACACCTAAATTATAATATTCGTCTTTTTTTTTTTCTAATACAATTTATATTTTTTATACCTGATGAACTTGTTGTCATAACTGGTTGTTGTTGTTGTTGTTGTTGATGTTTAGGAGAACTTGATGATGATGATGATGAAGTAACAGCAGGTGGTGGTGATGTTAATGCAATTGATGGCATTTGTGTTGTTGTTGTGACTGTTGTACTAGGTATTGTTGTTATAGAAGATATACAATTATTTATTGATGTTATCCAGTCATTCATTTCAGTATCATCTTTAGCATGAAATAAATATTCATTACCACCATTAAGTTTTAAACGAAATACATTTGATTTTTTACGATAATCAGTAGCTTGTGATACATTAGTTGATAAATCAAAAATAAGATCATCACTAACTGTTCGACCTGTTTTTAAATGTTTGGGATCTTTATAAAATGATAAACGATTACTTGTTAATGCACAATAAAATTTTTCCCATGCACGATGTGTTGCTTTACGTTCATGACCTTCCCATTCATGTTTACGTGATAAGAAACCTTCTTTTATTGTTGGTAAACGTGTTGCAGATTCCGAACGTCGTTGTTTACCACTTAAAGATTCATATTCTTGACTAGAACGTTGTTTACCTGGTAATGTTGTTGGACGACCACTACTATCTGTTATTGTTTTTTCTTCTATAATTGTTGATTTGATTTTTGTTGATTTCTCTGGTGATGTTGAAGGTCGTTCAGCATCACGTTCTTCCCATGTTTTAAATTCTTCTAAATAAATTGGTAAACGACTTTGACGTGGTTCACTTGGTGGCATTTGTCGTTTTTTTTCTAATGTTGTTAAATTACGTAATGCATTAAAACGATCTTCTTGTGCCATTAAAGATTTTTCAAATTGTTCATGACGTTTTATTAAATTTTCAACTTGATCTAATGTGTCACCCAATTCTTCATTAGCTAAATATGATTCTTGAGCAATTAACCATGTTTCAGCTATAGAAGCATCACGAGCAAATTGATAAACTTCTAATATAACTTGTAAATATTCCCAACGTTCATGCCAAGTATCTTCAAGACGATCACGTAACATTGATAATTGTACACATTTTTCTTTTACTTCAGATGATCGTACATGACGACGATTAATTAAATCTTTGCCTAAAATGATTTAAATAAAATTAAAATAAAAATAAGAAAAATTTTTGTTTTCATATTAGAAATGAATAGAATCATGTTGACAAAAAAATTACATCAGTTGAAATTTTTCATGATTTTTTTCTTTTTACAATTTTTTCCTGATACATCAATATCATATTAATTTGTTTCAATAATAAAAGCTGTTTGTATTATCGCTGTGAGATTAAAATGTGAAGCATGATGAAACTACTTCTATTGTAAATGGTAGGATTTACTGATATATGTTTTAGTATTTCATTTGTTTTACACATTAACACGGATGGAGTGAAGTTTTTGAAACAAAATATTCTTTCATATTTCGACCGATTAAGATGGCCAATAGAAACTATAAAATATTGGTTTCAAATCAGAAATTTGTGTTCTTTCCGAATATAGGATCGAACTTTTTATTATGTTTATATTTTGAGAGTTATAAGCAAATCTTTGAAAACCAGTTTGAACAAAGACAATTGCAACTAAAAGATGCATCAATAGAGAATGCGACCGTATCCCGTACAAAATTATTTTCATAATGTTTTTCAGTAATTTCATAGTTTTGACATAGAAATACCGATTTTGCTTAAGCTTCATTTATTTTCATTTCGTTGAACCGATTCAAACTTTATTTTCACACCTTCCATAGTTTCTCTCATAAAACGAAAAACATAAGTCTAACAAAAATTCTAAACATAGACTTCGAAAGAACACAAAATTCTAATTCAAAAATCAAACTTCTACTACCCATTTGAATTAATCGAAAAATGAAAGAACTCTTAAACTTAAGATCGATTCGGTTTGTAGTAATTCAAATCAACTACAATAGATGCAGAAGAATTCAAATTTCTATTCGATTAGTTCAACATTTCCATTTAGATTATGTTGTTTGTTCTAAAACAATAACATACCTAAATTAATACACATAGTAAAATTTTCTTGTCGAGCATCGATTTCAGCTTTTAAACTTTGATGATTATTCATTAATAAATCAACTCCACTAACATCACGTGGTTTTAAACTATTATTCATTTGTCTAATCATTCCATCCATCCACATATGTAAATCTCGAGTTAAATTAAAAAATCTATGTAAATCTTCATAATCATTTAATAAACGTTTTCGTTGATCAACAAATTGTTGTAATAATTTCCATTGTGTTAAAACATCAATTTCTCTTTGTTTTATTTCAGTTTCTTTTTCACCTGCATAACGTCCATTTAAACGTTTCGATTCTTGTTGTATACGTTGTATATCTTGTGCTAATAAAACTAATTCAGTTTCAAATTGTTGATGTTTACGTAATAATTGTTGTACACTTTGTTGATCACGACCAATTTCATCTGGTATAGCATTTTTACGTTCTTGCATAGCTAATAATATTTCTTTACAATCATGTAAAAATTTATGTAATTCCCATGATGCTTTTAATGATTGTAAACGTGTTTCAATCATTTCTAATAAATCTTGATAAGATTCATTTAATGTATCTTTTAATTCAGCTATTTGTGCTGAATCAACATGTCCATTAACAATTAAAAGATCAATCATTTCATTAGCATGTTGTAAACGTTCATTACCAATTTGTTCAGTTTCTTGTGCAAATGCAGCAAAACGATCAAGTAACATTGATACATGTTCAAAATCTTGTCCAAGTTCATGTGAACCAGCAATTAATTCTCTATCAGATATCCATTGTTCAAGATCATCAATTTCTCTATTTAAACGATAAAGTTTTAATGTTTCATCTAAACGTTGTCGTCTTTCAACAGATAAATCTTTTAAACTTGCATATAATTTATCTAATTGTGTTTGTCGTTTATTAATTAAATCATGATGTTCATTAATTAAATCCCGTGATAAATTTGATTGTTCTAAATCTTGTATTAAATTTTTTGCTTTATCACCTAATTCACGTAAAATATCACTATAATTTTCAATAGTTTGTTCCATTGTTTGTTGTTTACGTATAAATGTTTGTGTTGATAATTCATCTTTACCACGTTCTTCACTCATCATATATAATTCTTGTTCACCTAACCATGCTTCAGCTTCACTTAAATCATAATAATATTGATAAATATTTTCTAATAATTCAATATTTATACGACGTTGTTTAATTGTTTCTTTTAATTGTATATAATTATCTGATAATTGTTGTAAACGTTCATGAAATTCTTCTTCACGTGTTGGATAATCTTGACTTATACGTTGACATTCTTTATGTAAATGTTCTAATAAACGTTGTTCATGATTTTCAATTTCTTTTAATAATGATTCATTTTTTCGTTTTAATAATTGTATATTCATTAATGTTTGTTGTTTATTATTAAATATTAATTCAGCATATGTTTGTAATAAATGACGTTTTTCACTTAACCATATTTGTTCATCTTCAATATCACGTAGATATTGATGTAAATGTTTTTGTTGTTCTAAACGTAATTTTTTTTGTTCTAATGGTAATAATAGTTTTGAAAATTTTTCTTCAACTTGTAAACGTTTTGTATCAATTTCTTCGGATTTTTCAGGTTCTAATTGTTTTAATTTTTCAGCTTGTATACGTAATTCATCAACTTGTTGTTGACGTTTTAATAATTCTTCTTCAATTGTTGTTTGTTTAAGTAATAAAAGATTTGTTGCTGTTAAATTATTTTCTAATGGTTCAATTGTTGTTATTGATAATGTTTGTCCATCAGTTAAATCTGTTGGTGTTGGTTCACCAGCATATAAATGTTTTTCAATATTAAACATAAATTCATCAAGATTTGTTATTGATTGTTGAAATAATTTTGAACGATTAGCATCAAATAAACGTTCACCTTTTTCACGTGTTATTTCTTCTAATTTTGACCATGATTCATCTAATTCATTAATACGTTGATCAATTATATTAAAATCAATTTGTTGTGGATGTTCATCTCTTAATTGTTCAGCATGACGTTTTAATGCTAATAAACGTTCTTTATTTGATGTTATTTCAGCTTGAAATGCTTGATGACGAAGATATTTTGTATGAATATTTGCTGTATCACGATATGTATCGTCTTGAGCTTGTAATGATTTCATATCAAGCCATTCTTTAAGATCATCACAATCTTGTATAAATTGAAAATATTTAAGAGATTCATGTAGTTTATCTTGCATTTCAAGTGCTGTTTGACGATTAGCAACATACCGATCGTTGATTACTGAGGCACGAGATAAAATACGATCGCCTAGAAAATACAAAATTATCAATTAATAGACATTCATTGAATTTGAACTTCATCGTTCTGGTTCGATATGAAAAAGTAATAGGTTTTTATTTCCTGTTAAGGTTTCTTATATCATACGACTTACTATTATGTTTGTAAATAAAAAAATATTCAAGAGAGAACATTCCAATAGATCATTTGATCGAAATCAGACAAAATTCGAAGATTTGGATTTGATGGAAAATACAGAATGGAAAAGTTAAGTGATGAAAAATGAAATTTTTTCAATGATATTGCCGATAGAATGAATTTTATTCGATTATAGAAAGAAAAACATAATGAAAATAGAAAAGACTATGTTTATAAAGCTTAATGCCATTTTTCCTGAAGTGTGAGTATAGACCTTTTCTTTATTTATGCACCTTCACTTCTCTACGCCCACATTTGACTTTTGGCATTCATCTGTTATTTACTTTTTTCTTTTCTGTATTTTTCGTCAATCCAGAAGACTCGGGTTCGGTTCATGCTTAATATATATTTAAATATTACTGTTGAAATCAATGAAGTTAATAGTATAAAATTTTTCTTTATTCTTTATGTTTAAAAAGTGTTGAATTTTAAATTATAAGTACGTCTATCTAATAATTTGAAAAAAAAAAGAATCTCAATCTTTTCCTTTAAGATGATGAAAGATTTTGACTCAATTAAATGATGTTACTTATTGACAAAGAATTTCTATTTTTATTAATAAATATCTTTCTTTTATATGAATGTGTGACTAATATTATGCACCCATATTTAAAAAAAAAAAGGAAAATATTGGATAAAAGATTTTTTTTTTTGTAAACCGAATATACGAAAGATAAAAGCGAAGAATATAAACATGATCAAAATTTTTCATTAGATTTAATGGTTTCTAATATCTATCATTTGATTTCTTTCTCTCAACAGATAATTTATATTTTACCTAAATAATGATTTTCTTGACATAAACGTTGAGCAAATGAACAAACTCCTTGAATTTTATCTTCATTAGCTGTCATTGTAGTAACAAAATCTTCATGTTTTTTAAGTAAATATTCAACATCATCAAAAGATTTTGTTTTTTGTTCTTTTTCTCTAGCTAAATAAGCTTCTTGATGATTTAATAAAATTTCAGCTTGATTTGAATCTCTAACAAACATTTGATATTGCATAGCTTCTGTTAACATATTCTTTTTTTGATGCCACATTTGATCAAGTTCATTCCAACCATCATCAAGTGCATTTAAACGTTCACGTAAAAATATATATTGTGGATCTGTTGTATCAGCATCACGTATAACACGATGACCATATTCTTTCATTTGTGCATAATCAGGACCATAACGATCAATTTCTTCTTTTATTGTTTGATGTTGATTTAATAATTGTTCAGCTTCATTTAATGTATTTGGTATATCTTCACTTGCAACTGATGTTTGTGTACGTGTTAACCATGCTGAAAAATGATCAAGATCACGAAGAAATTTTTGTAATTCAGCTGCTTCACCCATTGATTCTTCACGACGACGTAAAATTTCTTTTAATTCATACCAAACAGAATTAATTTGTCCAATTTTTGTACGAATATCATGTGCTTCTTCAGGATGATCTTTTTCTAATGTTGATGCTTCAGTTTCTAATTGATCAAGTTTAGATTGTATGGCAGCCATATCACGTTCTAAACCACTTAAACGACGTTGCATTGTCATAACACCACCTAGATCACGACCTAAAATAATAAAATAAAATAAAATAAACTATTTATAATTGTAGGAAAGTATTCTGTTGAACAAAACTTGAGATTAAATATAGATTTTTGTTCAGTGACTAACTTCCAATATTTTTGCATTTTATGTTTTATATATTCAAATAATTTTTATTATTTGATTTTTTAATTATAATATAAAATGCATTTAGGTAGATTCGAACAGAATAAAATTTTCTATTAGAATATTTACCTAAATCTTCTGTAGATTGTACAATACGAATTTTATCTTGTATCCATGATATTGTTTCATTACATTCAATATGAAATGTTTGTACACCAAATGTTGAACTTAAATCATCACGTTTTTTATCAACTAAACGTCTTAATTGTGCCCAATTATGATTTAATTTATTAATACGATCTAATATTTCTTGTGAATTTGGATGATCATTTTGTACTAATGTACGTGCTTGATGACCAACAATAGCTACTTTTGATGCTGTTGAATTCATATCACGTTCAAAACCATCAAAACGATGTTTAATTACTTCTAATTCTTCAATATCATTAACTTGTGTTGGATCTAATGTAGCTAAAAATCTTTCTTTTTCTTCAATCCATGCTTCAACATTATCAGCATCAGCTAATAAACGAAATAATGCAATAGCATCATGTAATTTTTGTTTACGTAATTTTGATAATTCAAGTAATTCTGTATAACGACGTTCAATAGATTGTAAACGTTGTTGAACATCAGGTAATATTTGTTTTTCCGGTGATAATGTTTGAAGATTATTTTGTTTAAAACCATCAATTGTTTTATGATAATTATCTAATAAATCTTGTGTATCTTTATGTTTTTTTAATAATGTTTGAGCTGATAATTCATCACGACCAATATCTTCACTTGATACAAGTTTTAACATATCAAGCATCCATGTATCAATATCATCAGCATCAGAAAAAAATTGATAATAATCATGTGTTTGATTTAAATTTTGTGCACGATTTGATGACATTTCAATTAAATTATCCCATTTTAATTTTAACATATTTAAACGTTCATCAATTTTTTTTCCAGCAAAATGACCTTGTCTTATCATTAATTCACCTTGATTTGTTAAATTTTCTAATTGACCATACCTTAAAATAATCAAAACAAAGATTTTTTTTTTTTGCTTTTTGATTCGTAAGTAACATAATGAAGAATGTTCTTTTACATTTTCATTTGAATTGAATATATGAATTATTTTACTTATTCAAGATATATAAGATGATTTCATTCTTTATATTCACATTTCAAATGTGTCATAGAAGTGAATTATAAAGAAAATTAATCAAATTAATGACTTACAAGGGAATCATTTCAAATGATAAAGTGTTTTGTTAGTTCAGGATCTATGCATAAGTTAGACTCCGGGGGGATATCAAAAGGATAAATGTGCTTAGATCTTCTCCTTAGAGTTATAGTTATATTACTGGAGTTTTGAGCTATGGCACAATAGGTACTAACAAATAGAAATGACGGTATTTGGTCCATCTGAAATTCTACCGACAAATAGATCTATTTATGAGTAGAATACTGCGAATTTCAGCTTTAAAAAATGTTTCCTACATAAGATATTGAATTTCCAAGAATGACTCATGTTACATGAAAGAAACATTTTTTTAAGTTGAAATTTTCAGAGTATTCTAGTCAAAGTATGATGAACAAAATTTCAGGTTAAAATACCATCATTTGATTTATTAGTAAATAAAGTGTTATAGCTTCATACTACAGTTAATTGGCTATAACTTTAGAGGGAAGGTCCAAAGACAGTAACCTTTTTTTTGGGGATTTTGCATACCTTGCTGGAAGCTACGTTATGCATACAATTCAAACTCAAACAAAAAAAAAGATTTGTTTTCTGAAACAGTCTCCTCGTGAGATGATCGAGACATTAGAATATCAAACCATTAGAAAAAGAAGTGTACAAAATGTCTTGATTTCTGATTAAAAAAAAAATTTTTACATTTTCTTCATACTCTTAAAAATGTTTATCATTTTATTGAATTTTAGTATGAATAATTTTAATCTAAATTTTACCTTGTTGCCATATCATTTTCGACTAATTTATGTTTCGAAAGTAAACTATCAGTAGAATTAACATCATGACCCATATCAGGTGATGTCATAGTTTGTTGTTTTTCATCAATCCATAATTCAGCATCACCAATATCCGAATAAAATTTTGATAAAACTTTAGCTTGTTCAAGTAATTCACGACGTTTACGTGCTAATTCAATTAATTCTTCATAAGTTTTTTGTAAATTATGTATACGTATTTCAATTTCTTCAGGCGTTGCTGGACGATAACCATCAATATTAACCTCAGGATTAAGATATTCATCAGCATCACTTATAGCACGTTTTAAACGTTCATCAATAATATATATATCAGCTTCAATTAATGAATGTCGTTGAAGAAGATCATCAGCTGACATAATATATTTTTCAATATCATCTGATTTTAATCGCCATTTTAAATCAGTTATCCATTCAAAAATATATTGCATTTCCTATGAAAATAAATTTTAAATAAAAAGAAAACTTTTCTTTAAGAATTATCATACTTGAAAAACACGCTGTAAATTATAAGCAAGTTCAAGACATTGTCGACGTTTAGTAACTAAACTAACTAAATATTCCCAATGCATTTCAACATTTTTTTTTCGTGCTTCAATTGTTGCATAATCATGATAATCTTCAGTTTTAAGTTCATTTGCAATAGCCATTATATTTTGAAGACGTTCTTCAAATGCAGCTATATCAGTTTGAATAGCTTCTTGTTTTTTAAATGCAGCTTCAACTGAAGTTAAATCTGTACCAAATTGGTCACTAAATAAGCATCGATTACATATGAAAATTGAAATAGATTCAATTAGTTGAATAAATACAAAAAAAAAAAAAATAACTTGTTGATATATCGATTACAATTTACAGTAAAATCGATCAAGTTCAGAATTGTCAAATTTTTTTAAGCATGGGAGAAACTACAGATTCAGCAAAAAAATGCTTTCATTCTCTCAGTACCAGTAGTGATGAAAGGCGTGAAAAGAGAGCAAAACCCATCATGGCTCGGATCCTTCCAAAGCAGACGATCTACCAGTAATTCTTTGCTTCCGTAATCCTCTTTATCTTGCAGCGACATTGTCTGCTTAGTTTTATTTCACTTTCTGCCATACAAAAGGCAAATGTTTTAGGAAGACTTCTCTAATTGATAACTCGAGTCAAGTTATTTCAATTTTCTCATAATAAGCACTAATAAAAATGTATGCTATATCTTATAGATTGGATAATAAATGACAATAGGCTAAAAATTGTTTATCGAAGTTCGAATATATCATATACTTTTGAATTTTCATAGTTTTGAATGTTTCAACATAATCATAAGAATAACTAACGATCAAGCATATTTCTTCATAAGATATTACTGAACTTCTTATTTTAGGTATTAATTAAGTCTCTATGAAAATAAGAAAAATCTGTTGATATATTCTCCTGAGTAAAAAATCTTGGAAAATTATTGTCGTGCAATGACTATACTAGTAGATTAAAGATTAACTATATTTCCCAACACGCCAAAGTCTTATAATGTCAAAACAGTCTCGGACATACTCTAGTTAATGAATATTACAGATATTATTATTTATTTATTCAAATATTTTAATAGATTTGACTATTTTTTTTTTAATATTCGAATAAGATGAATATTTTCTATGTTTGTATATTCTTGTCAATCTGTTTTCAAGGACTACAACAAAAAGAAAACACCAAACAGACTCATGCAAATATTGTTTATTTACCTTGCAACAAGTTTTTCACTGTCAGTTAACCATTTTTCTCTTAAACCAGCTTTTCGATTAAATTTTGTTGCTAATTGTTCTAAACGTTCTTGTCGAAGAATTTCTTCTCTTAAAGCTAATTCACGTTCATGTTCAGCACGTTCAAGATTTTCCCAAGCACGATTTATATCTGATATCATTTTTCCTTCACGTGGTTGATATGGTATTTGTTGATTAGCACGTTCTTTACTTTGTAATGTAAATAATAATACTTCTAAATTTCCTTTTTCAGCAAAACGTGATGGTTTATCCATAACACGATAACGATTAAATTCAACAAGTTTATCTTGTACACGTGCAAGTGAATTTGGAAATTGTCGATCATTTAATGTACGTATTGTTTGTTCAATCCATGCTAATAAATCAGATACTAAACGTTCATATTCATGTGCCATTTTTTCTGAATCAAGTGCTGAACCAATAACTTTAGCTAAACGTCTACCTTGTACACTATCATTTTTCATTTTTGAAAAATAATGATATAATGTAACAATATATGTTATGATAGATTTTTCATCAACATATTCAACATTAATATCTTCAGGATCAAGTAATCTACTTATACCTAAACGTTTTTCACATATATCAAATGCTAATTGTAAATTATGATTTGGATTATCTTTTGTTAATGTTTTAAATTGTGGTATTAAATCAGGACGATGTTTATGTATTAAACCACAAAATGCTAAACCATCTTTCCATGATGTTGTAAAATTTCGTACATTTATATTTGGATAATCAGCTGTTTTCATTTGACACCAAAGTAATAAAGCATCTTTAGCTGATTTTGTTTCTGTTGATTCATATTCTTCAATAGTTATATCTTGAATTTGAAAACGAAGTATTATTGTCCATATAAGACCAAGAATTAATGATGAATTTCCATCGACAATATCATGTGCGCTAGAAAAATAATTATATTATATACTTCCGAATAATCAAGAATTCTTTTCCTCTTGTTGAATGATCAATTTTAGCAAAAATGTAATATCATGATACAACAATTAGAAAGAAATCTTGTGTCATCTTAGCATAGAAGAATGTCATTAGAGATTTTCAAAAAAGTTCCAATTAGAAACCGAAAACTAATTAGTAAAAATCGGTTCGATTCAGCCTTTTGTTTCACTCTTGCAAATTTCTAGATGTTATTTTATTTTAAATATATGTTAAACATTTAATGCAAACTACCAGGTATATATTGTGCATAGAAATCTGCATCATGATCACAGAAAAAATCATGTTTTCGCAACAGCTTTTTATAACAAGACTAGAAGCATAAATCGAACTCAACTTTTTCTTCAAAATTTTCTCCTCGTCAAAATACCATTTTTGAGACGTGAGCATAAAACAACTTCCGACGAGGAAAAATGTTGCGTATTGATTACGACCAGTGCTGGTCACTACCAATGCACAACATTTTTCTCTATCGGAAATTGTCCTGTCCTCACGTCTTAAATGACATTTTCAAGAGGAAAAAATTCTAAATAAAAGGTTCAACTCGATTTATTTCTTTAGTCTTGTTACAAAAATCTGTCGTGAAAAAATATTTTGTTTTTTCGATCACGATCATGATCGCGATGAAAATCTCTAGTTTTGCATCTCGGGAAATAAAACATTCTTTGATATTATTATTTATTTCTATAATTCATAACATATAATTTATCATTCTCACTTCATGAACATCTAGTCAACTATCAACAAATGATAACACAATAGTTTGTCATTCGACAATATTAATTTATGTTCGAAATCATTTCATTGACTTGAGTAATATTTTCAAGAACATTAGTTGATAATATAGGTTTATGAATGTTTAAAATCTATATGAAGAAAAAATTTGAATTCATATATGAATACATTTTGAAATTCTAATGTTATGCTTAGTATGTTGATAAAAGTTTTTCATCACATGATTTCTGAAATTTCCGTTTAGTAACTAACATCTAATGGATTTTATGTTAATATAAAAAACTAACATACCCAATATTTTCCAAATGAACATGTTGTTCTTGTAAAAACATAATAGCTTTATCAACATTTTCTAAACAATGTATACGCATTTTGCCACGTGTGGCTTTTGGTAAACGTTCTCCACTTAATATTTCTAATAAACGAATTAACATTCGTCCATCAGCTAAATCAGTATATAAATCAGTTATACGGCAACCAACACGACTTAAATGTGAATTAACCCATTTTGTAAAAGTTTTCTTTTGTACATGACCACGTTCATCAGCTAGAACTTGTATACGTGTTCGTTCGAACATACGTGCCGATGAATTACATTCATCTTGACCAGCTAAATCAAAATCAGTAGCTATTTGATCAATATTAAAATTATTTTGATCTTGTTGAGAATCATGACCATTAGTTTGAGGATGATGCATGCCGTTAGCTGTTGCTGATGACATGTCGAAACTAAAGAAAGAATTTTTATATATTCTTCTATATTGATAGAAATAAGACGAAAAAAAAAGGGAAGGGCGCATACATGCAAGTATAACTAACCTAAAGAAGAAGAAAAAAAAATCAATCCTCCTGAGAAATTGCAACTGTTGCAAGAATGATCCGTTGCGAATCTCTCGTTCTCTCTCGTTTTTTTTTCTCTGACTGGCTAATATGAAAACAATGGTTCTTTATGAATGAAATGAGTAAGGCATCAGCTATTTCTTTTTTTTTTTTTTTACATAAGCACTAACACTACAATCATGCCGGGAGGAGAAAGAAGATTAATTGTGTCAGTATGTTTTTCTATGTATATAGAAACAAAAAAAAAAGAAATTCTATGCCAGCTCGACAAACATACTGATCATCTTATTACTCAACTACGGCAAGAACTGGCATCTTAGTCGTTTTTTTTTTCGTTCAAGACAAATATACGCGCACTTCCTTACTAAGCTTGGTCTTGATAGTAGGATGCCGTATCGACCATATTTGTTGTCTCTATTACAGTTAGACATCTAACGATGTATTATTTGCCTATGCATATAGAGGTGGTTGATATTCTTCTTTTTTCTTTCTTTTTCTCTTCTACTCGTATTCGTTTTGTCTGATTGTCCATCGGTCAGACGGTTATCTTAGGGGTTGAGAAAGAGAATAGAAAGCCATATCGTTCATATTTTATCTATCCTTATTTCTACTTGTATGCAGATGCAGCGATAGCGATGGTGTTAACAATCATTTGCGTTCATCGCTCTTCTATTCTCTCTTTCCGTTCAAAGGTGGTGGTGATGATGGTAGTGGTGGTAAACTTAGTATTACATTCATTTCTCTCTTTCTCGTTCGTCTAGTCTGTGTTCTGTTTCTCCTTCTTTTTTTTCTTCATCGTCCGTTCGTCGTTGTTCTCTTTAGCTGAGAGGAATACTAAAATGGTACCAATATTATTACTATGATGACTACTGCTGCCGCAGCCGTACGGCACCGCATATATATTTTTTTTTATAGAGAGCGAATCGCGGTTTTCTCTTTCCTTTCCTTGCTCTGTGTGTGTCGTTCTCTTGGATTAACGCGTTCTTTGATACGTATAACAGCATGAAGGAGAGAAAAGAAGACGACCGCAAGAGTAGAACTGGTTATTGCCGATTGTGTTCAGTTGTCGTAACTTACCAATTCTAATTATATATAATCAAATTGTGTATTATCCTCTCTCTCTTTTTTATTGTTTCTCTCTATACTCAGTACGTCAATGAAACTTTAATCAATAATTGATTCCGTGATGATAGATGAATTCAGTTTGTTTGATATCTCTTATCATATTCTTTTATTGGTTATGGCTAGCTTGTAAAAACTAAGATAATAACACTATATCTAGATCGATCGATTGATCGATCGATTGAAGAACAGAACGAAGAAAAAAAAAATCCTAATCATGCTATATGTATGTATATATATTGGAGGCATTGTTTTAGGTCAGAGAACCAAATGGAATGAAATACACGCATATTAAATACATGAGCTATTGTAGTATAATATAACTATTTGACCTTTTCCTGAGGCTAGATAACGAATAAATTAAATTTCTTACCTTGTCGACATATTAAACAAGAATGATAGATGTGTGTCCTATACTCAACAAGTAGAAGAAAGAAAAGAGATCGAGATCTAAAAAAAACAAATGATTGAAGTTAATAGAACCTTGATAAGTTTCTGTGTGATCAATCAGAAAAAAGAAGAACTCAATCGATCGTTGATCGATTAATAAAAATAAACAAACAAACTTTTTCCGACTATTTCTTCGTTCTTCCTTTCTTGTCTTCTGTTTTTAGTGATGCATCATCGCTCTTTCTATGAATTGTTGAACAAAAAAATGAACCAATAAAATTTTATATAAAAATTATTATTATTTTAATATATTTTTTTCAAATATTTTTGATGATCTTTGGATTTTTGTCAACTATTATGATTTTTTCTTACTAACGACCTCTATGAATTTTCATTGGCGAATCCACCAATCTGATTCAGGCGATGAAATGTTCAAAGGTTTATTTTTCATAAATCATCCATTGAACGTAAGACAAAAAAAAAACAGTTCAATAGTTCTATTTCATCTCAATGAACAAATTCAAGGAAGAGCTATTAAGTAGAAACAAAACCAAAACGATGTCTACAAATGAATATAGTGTTTCTTTTGTTTATTATTAACTTACCTGAACATAGATAGTATAAATGACTGATGAGCATCAATCAAGGATTAAATTGCATGTAAGTCTAGAGAAGATCAAATGAGGAAAGATTTGATAGTTAGTTCTTTCAATACAAATGTTACAATCAATATCAAATTGTTAGTCAAATAGCTAATTTTTAAAATAATTTAATTTCAATGAATCATGGATAAGAATAAAAAAAACAAAATAATAATGCACTCATTATCATTGTCAATGAATTTGACAAACAGAGGTTGGCAATTGATTCGATTACATTTGTTGTTTCCTTGAATTTGGATGCTATTGGTATATGTCACGTACAATACATTATACAGAATTTTGTATTGAATTAGTCGATATTTTTATGAAATATAACTAATGTTATGTAGATTTCTATTTCATAATCAATATAGAAAATTGATTTGAAATTTTTTTTCTATGTAATACAATACGATATAACCAGATAAACTTGGATATAATAGAAAAATTGTTTCATTTGTTGATAACGTTTAATAATTATGAAAAAAATCAATTTGAAATAATAACTTATTTGATTAAATTTTAAATTTATTTTTAAATTTATTAAGAAATATGTACGCTGGTTTGGTTTAGTATTTTGGTAATGGTTGATGTTAGATTTGTATGTCTTTCAAAATCAAAATAATTAGGAAATCATTTAGTTTTATTGAACAAAAAAATAATTTTTATTTACATGTTTTTTGTGCATCAATATTATTCATATGTGAAGTATTCACTTAACTGTCGTTTCGTATTCTCAAAGCTATTGATATCATTGTATTACATTTTCTGAAAATAGAAACACTTCTATTACAAGTTTCCTTTAATTGCTTTTCTTTGCCAGATTTGTCGAAAAAAAGAATGTTTGAGAATAACATTTTTTCTTTATAGTTTTTTTTGCTAGAATAATAGAAATAATAAGAAGTGACATCCTTTTTTATTAATCTAAATACGTCAATTATTTACCTTCTACTTCATTTATCTATGCCAAGCTAACGTCATTTGTATTAGACTTTGATGAATAAGAAGAAAAAAAAATACAAAAGACAAAACAGAAATTTTCTTTATTATTGATATTTTTCTACATAGACAGATGATTTCGATTTTACTTCAACTGTTTTTGTTTCAGTTATATAGGATTAAACAATCATTTGAAAACCAGTTAATACGTATGCGAAATACGAATACTATTCAAATTATTATTGATTTGTCAAATTCACAAATATTTGGTTCATTTTTTATACACTGCATAATTCGTCCGATAATTTGAGTATGTATTAAGAAATTCATGGTAGTAATTTCACAATGTGTGTCAATCTAATATGATCTGCACATCATACTGATATATGAAGATTAATCAACTGATATATGGCACTGAATTTTCGGAGTCAATACAGGTTAGCAACGGTATAATATTTAAAAAAAATGATTCTATTACGTTCGAACATTATTCTACTATTTGGATTTATTGTATCAGCTTGGGTTGTAGTGACTCAGATACCAACTGGTGCTGTCACAACTGCTTGGAGAGTAATTACTTATATCGATTCCTTACAAAACTATTCTATCAACTCTTTTACACAATAAAATTCATATATATATATAGTCAAAAAGATTCTATTTAATATACATAAAAGTTGATAAATTATTGTCTATTATTTGTGTCATCAGAAGATGAATAGCAGTCATTCAAATACGTATTGCCGTGTAGGACATGAAAAATAATTTCTGTTCTTACTAACCTAACAGTTGAGGTGCTTCAGGAAATGAATATGACAATACATATAATAATTTTTCTGTTGATAAAATTTTAATAATTGCGCCATAATATGGAATGACGTATGAGGGTCATATGATTGCAGTAGAAGTCGTCTTACGAGTACTTACGTAGTAGTTATTATATCTGATGATTTTGTTTATGCTGCAAGTAGCACACAAATGTATTCTATATCATATCTAATATTAAAGTGTTGTTTAAATCTTCTCATCATTCAACAAATAAGATTATCATATGTTTTTCATGCACGTAGTTTCAACTATACATATCAAACCAAAGCTAAGGCTGATAGAATTACGCTCACTAGTGCAGATAATTTTCGTAATCAAGCTTGCATTGGTTGATTAAAAATTTCCAAATCATTACGATACCAACAAGCCTTTTATTTCACATATTTTCATTAGTCATACACTAAATAAGTCGATCGATGCTTTTGTCTATGATTCCCGAGGTTAGAATATCGATTTTACTACTACATCATCTATGTACATGAGAAAAATAGTCATATGTCCTGTCACTGAAGCAACTAATCAATATTATATTACATTTACCATGAAGAGTAATTGATGATCAGAAAGAAAGTCAAGTTAGTAATTTCGATTTTTTTTCTAAAGTATTTGTGTTTACACAAACTAATAAGATGCTTTGGGCTGCTTCTATTGATCAAAGAAGACTGACAAATGCATAAAATTGTAATAAGTTTGTTGTTGGTTAATCTGTGCCTAATTGTTTTTTTATTGCAAGATTTGTACATAGTACGTTATCTTCCGTTTACATCATAATGCTAGCGATGTTCTATTCGCAGAATTAGGGCCTCGCCACTTGACATTATATTCTTCAATCATTCTATCGTTAGTATTCAAGATGATATTTTTTACCAAGGCCTTCATTAGTAACAAAAGTATACCCACACCTTAGCTATGGATATTCACATCAGGTTGTATCTATTCTAGTGAAACTGCTTTATTCATTTTATGAAAATACTAATTAGACTGTTAGTATACATTACAATATTTTATTCGAGACTGCAACGGCATCAAGTAACGTCTTTTTTACACCTAAATCAGATCCTATTCTTAATATCGTTTTTTTATTTTCGTGAAATCATAGTTATATTGAATTTTTCTTTATATATATATATATAATCCAAATATTTTGGCATTTGAACATTTCTAATTCAATTCTCTCAAGTATATGGACAACAATTGAAATACTAACAACACAAATAAGATTTATTAGTATGTATAAAAATATTTAACGAACTTATTTATCTTCGAACTTTAGAATTACCGATACATCACAATTAATATCTACTGGAGATTATATTCCTAATAAGTTGTAATTCTTTTTATTCTTGGTTTTATGATAGGTGAAAAAGTGAATGAAATCATACCAAAAACAATTCAAAAAATATTGTTACTTTTTATTACATTTGATAAGATACTCAATCCAAAACATTCTGCAGCAATTTTTTCGCAATGTAATTTTGCCAATCGAATGACTCCTCATTGAATATAATAAATAGACTAAAACGTTGGATCTATATTGCATGTCTAAGATATTATTCTTTTTAAATAACATTATTTAATACGATTATTTTTCAGTAGAATGTACGAAATAGTCTTCATAATTAATCAATTTGTTTTGGTTTAATCATTTTTATATGAAATTACGATCTATTTTCTATTACTGTGTATATAGAGTACTGAGCACTCTCTGTGGATGTTTTGCTACTTGTTTATTATCCTCATTAGTAGACAAATGATACAGTCAGAATAAGATGGATTAGGAATGTTATTACGAAAAAAAAAACTTATGCCAAATTGATACTCGGAAATACTAATTGTTCTTATATTCTCTTTAGTTAATCAAAAATTATATCTAAGTGTTATCTGAGTAATTTCTTATTTTATAGAAATATAAATATCAATCAACATAATCATGTATTTCTTTAAAACAAAGGATGTAAAACATGTTCGAACTAATAATGCATAATATGAATATTTTATTTCAGTTTTCACACGGGAAACATATTTAACTAGCTAGATTTACATTTTTGATTTTAACTTCTTGAAAGAATGAGTAACATATTAAAAATCAAGGTCCTATTGAAATAATTCTATTTCCTTTAGATTAATCAAAATTAAAATAAATGCATGGAAGAATGGCTTGCGGTCGGATATTGCAAAGATAAAATGATTTTTTTCGAAACATAGTCTTTTTTTTTCAAAAATTTTCCAACACTTCTATCAGCTTATACTTGAACGATATATTTCTGTTTATGCTTCCTTGATTGTGCATCCCAAAATTCTCGAAGTAGCTACAATGTAGGCAATAGCCATTTTTTGGTATTATATAAAAATGAATTTCTTTAAATAGAGAATCATGTTTTGAGAATTTCTCGAGACATTGAATTTACAATCCTTTTTCTCTACGTGAAAAGTAAGACTTAAGAAAAAAAAAAGTTAAATAACTATATATTATGGCAAAAACTTTGTTTTAATAGCATTTAAATAATCGAACAACACACAGTGCACATACTTCTATTACATATAAGTCACAACATATAACAGTTGATACTAAGATTATATTCATTGGAAGAACACATTATATAAATGTTGAAATTTCAATTAGTGATTTAGATATGACGATCTCTTAATAGATCATACTTAAGAAAATAATAGTTGGTTTTATTGAAATAAAAATGAAAAAAAAAATTGATATTAAAATCATAGTTCTGCATCATTTTTATTAAAGAAAATATTCGAATTCATGAAAAAAAAAAAATTCATAGTTGAATATTGAACTGTTGTTTGTTTTATTCATAACTATTCTATTTATTTTTTATCATTATTTTCATCATTTATATAAGTTGGATTAGAATAACTTTGATCTGTTATTGTTATTCGACGTTGTGTTGGATCAATCGATGATAATGTCGTCATTTCATATGTTGATTTTGGTTCTTCATCTTTGTCTTTTACCTATAATAAATAGTATATATCCATTGACAAATAATCAAAATTCACATTTTATTTACTTCGATAGGTTCTTGTCCGTAACGAACACCAAATCGTAATTTAGATAAGATTTTTTCAGGTAAAAATGGAAAAAGAATATCAAATACAGGTATCATTAATTTTGGATCAAGCTCTTCTGGTTTTGTAAAACCTAATGAAATATAATTATTTTTTATCATTTCGTTTATATTATTTTCTTCTTATTCTACCTGTAAAATAACTAACCACTAAACTAACAATTACTGCAGTAAAGATTGAAAACAATGTATACCAAAAATAACTCATACCATAAAATCGAACTAATGGACTTTTTCTATATAAAAAGAAATATCGTAATAAATTTAATTTTTTCTATCTAAAGTAATTCAACAAACTTGACAACTTTATGAATAAAACTTGTTGTTGTAGTTGTATTCCATGTTGATGAATAAATTGTAGTATTGAATAATACAGTCATAGTTTCGTTCACTCCCAAACACCCATCAATACGTGTTGGTAAACGAAATGAACGCATTTGATGTCGAAGTATTTGTGAACCGAAAAAAATCCATATTTGAATCAATACACTTACAATCAAAGCAATTAATGCACCCTAAAGTTTTTATACTTTTACAATCGAAAAAAAAAAATAAAACTTTCAAATAGTACCATGGAATTAACCCAAGGAAGAAAAAATCCAATCATAAAAATAGCACTTATAGGTCCTGATAAAACACCAAATAAAGATAAAGCTGCTTGAAGAAGATTACCAAGTAATGAAACAAGATAAGTTATTAATATACAAACAACACCAAAAACAAGTGCTAAACATATTTATTTTAAACAAATCAAGTTGTTGTTTTTTATTTAGTAGACTTACATAACATTTTTGAATACCAAACATCTTGTTTATCAGTCATTTCTTTTCGATAAAAAAATTTTACTATATCAGAAAGAACAACTGCTGCTAAACTATTCAAACCCGATGATAAAGTACTATAAGTATTATCATAGAATTTCAAATCCGTAAGAAATAAATTTTAAATAGTACCTTAATGCACCACTAAATACACATGCAAGAAAAATACCTGGTAGACCTTTAAATCGCTTTAATGTTTCCATAACAAATAATGGATAAAGCTACAGAAAAAATAATAAATTTCGTAATTTTCAAGAAATAATAAAGTATACTTGGTCTGTCTGTTTTATCACTCCAGTTCGTAGTGGATCACAAGCATAATATTTAGCAAACATGACAAGACCAACTCCACAACAAAGTGAAAGAATAAAAATTAAACCAACTAAATTGAATAGTAATGCTCTAAAATGAATATTTTTATAGGTATATTTGCGTAAAATTATACGAACAATTTTGCATCTCGAACAGTTGGAACACAAAGATAACGTTGTACTTGTGCTTGATTAAAACCTAATCATATTATGGTGTATATAATGAGGTATAGAAATATATAATGAAGCTTTACCATAGATTGCAAGCCATGTAAAAGTTGCACCAAATAATATACTCCATACAGTATGACGAGTGGTTGGATCAGGGTCAAAACTAAAGAATGATATTATATCAGCCATTTATAAGGAAGTATTTAGTAGACCTTGGAACTTTTATAATATATCGATCATTTTGTAAGTGCTTGTCATGAAAAAATAAGATTCTCATTTAAGTTCTTAATTCAGAAAACTTCTGTTCATCTCGAAAATTATTCAGAATCAGGGCATTAATTGAAATACTTACTTAAAGAATTCCACTCGACCACCATCTAATGCTCTTTGCCAAACAGCTTGACTTCCACCTGCATCAATAATACCTGAAAACAACAAAATATATTTATTCTATGATAAAACTATTCACCTTGAATGACCGATGCAAGAAGACCAACAAACATGACAATCGTTTGAAAAACATCTGTCCACATAACAGCTTTCATTCCACCCTATTGTATTATATTTTTTAAAAACAAAATAAACAAAATCTTATTTAATTAACTTACTACTGTTGTATATATTGTACAAATAACTCCAATTGAAATAACACTAATCCAAACATTCAAACCAGTTACTTGACTTAATGCTAAAGCTGGTGCATAAAGTACTAATGCCATATAAATAACCTATCAAAGATATAACAGATTTTTATGATAAAAAAAAGAAAAATTTTTATACACACCATTTGTATGGAAAAAATAAGTGAAGCAATTAATCGTACATAACGATCGAAACGTTTTTCTAAATACTAAATATATTATCATATAGAATAAGAAATTCTAAATTATTCATTTCAATTTTCATTTACTTCATAAGCACTAGTTACATCAAGTTTGACAAACATTGGCATAAATAATGTAGATGTCATAAGAATTGTGAATATATAACTAATTCCTATATATAAAATCAACGAATTAATATAATCAATTTTAGATGTAATCAATTTTTTCTATTAGTCACCAATAATCCAATATTGTGTACCATAAACATAAACTTCAGCTGGAGTACCCAAGATTGTTATAGCAGACATAAAACTAGCTAGTAAACTCATAGCAGTTGGAAAAACCTAGATTAATATTTTAATATCTATTTAATATGATATTTTCTAAATGATTTACACCCATAGATTTATTAGCTAAAAGATATTCTTTTGCTGAACTCTTTGATTGTTCAATAGTAGTTTCACCATCAACATTTTTTTTCTTTTTTCGTTTATCAATAAAGCCATAGAAGAAACCAATAGCTGCAGAAAATAGAAGTAATAATGCGAAGATGATATAATCAACAACATCAAAACGCATATCTCGAATAGCCATCTTTCTTGATTAAAATCTATAGAATAATCAATAAATGTATTTGTGAAGATGATTTCAAAACATTCTATCAAATGTGTTTCAAAATCATTCGTTAATCTAATTTTTCTTTCGCATTTGACATAAAATTCGTAGTTCTCAAATATCATTCTATTATCAAATTTAAGCAATAAATTGTTCTATATATTGTTGATATGAATAAAGAAATATAACTATCTTTAAAATCCAACAAAACTACAAGTACCATTCATATTCGACTCTTCATTTTGTAGGTTTTTTAATAAAAAAATTGAAAACAACCAAGAAAATCGTTTTCGTGATCTGATAACTTAAGATTTTAGATTTAATCAGAACTCATTTCAGTCAAAATTCAAATGCACTAAGGTTATTTGTGAGAGTATAATTGTTTTCTTTGAAATTTCGGTTTGTCATAAATACAATCATTTTGCAATAAAATTCCATGTTTGATATTGTTGTAAATATTTTTCTATGTTTCACTAATATCTATTTTTCTTAACAATAACAAACCGAAACACAGCAACAGTTTTTCTGGATCTCAAAAAAATCAGATATGTTTTCAGAGCAGTATCTTGAGGCCAATTCTCTTCGTTTTCAGCACTGTTTTTCAATCTTCTCAAGAATTAACAATTTTATATATCTGTAAATGTCTGTTTTGTTTCATTTTTTTTCCTTAAGATGTCAGTAAAACGTCTGACCTAAAACATCTCATTTCACTTGTACATATAGTCGAAGAGGTGGAGAGAACAGTATTTCTTTTTCTTTTCTCTTTAGTCATTATCATTGAATAGACATATATACATATGTACATACATATGTTAAAGATCCAGACCAAGCATGACGGTTAACTTTAGTCACCATCTCGTTTGACTCGAGAGAGACGAATAAAATTTATAGACATTATTATTAACTATTCACACATTCACATTTTTCTTCATTATACATACGATTAAATACAACATCTAGTAAAAAGAAGTCATGTCACCAATAACGAAAAATTCCATACAATTACAAACAAATCTGTGCATATCATCAGGATGTGATTTACCAAGTGAAGTTATATGTCGTCATTGTCATAAACAATATTGTCAATTATGTTTTATGTGTCATAGAAAATATTTAATAGATGATATGCAATTAATATCTGAACAAATGTCATTAAATCGTCAACAAGGTATTTCGGAAGTTATTTCATTTATTGACAAACAAGCGAAAGATGCACATGAACAAGCAAAAAAACTTGTTGATGATGCTATTGATCGAATTATTAAAGCAAGTCAAAATATTTATACGTATATTGAAAATCGTCGATCAGCTAAAGTAGTTTAAATTAAAATTTTATTTTTCTAAAAAAAGAAAAAAATTTTTCTTCTATTTTAGCTTAGTCGTTTAGAAGAGTGTTTAAAAAAATTTGATAAAGATGCACAATTACTTAATTCAAAATTATCTCGTCGAATATTTTTACCAGCTGATATTATCTTAGATTTACGTCGGAAATATGCATATAATATGTTTGATAAATCATCATCAATAATTAAATCTGATTGTAATATTATTCAACGTAAAAATGAACGATTTTTTGAAAATTATCGTTATTATAATGAATTAATTAGTTTACGACAAAAATGGACTTTTCTTCAAGCTGCTTTGACAACAGTTTATTTTCCAGCAAAAAAAGATATTTCGTTAGATAAAATTCTTACGTTTCTTGAATATCGTCATGTGAGTTTATTAGTAAAATGTTTCAGTATTTTAATGAATGATATTTTAGGATCGAGTACTGGAGAATTATCGAGAATATTTATCAATGAATGAAAAATCCAAGGGTAAAAAAAAAAGAATCAGTTTTTATATTTAATAGAGTTTTCAATATCTTTTAGAATTATCATTAAAACCAACAGAAGAATTATTAAATGAACTAAGTTTTATTTCGAAAAAAGAATTACCAAAAGAAGTAAGAAATTATATTTTTGTAATAGAATTTTGAATGCGATAAGGCGAGATGAAAAAATCATCCTATATAAAGAATTTTTCAAGATTTGTATTAACTTCCACGACTTTCTTATAATATTATTTCAGTTTGCCTCTATCTGTTCTGGTTTAGGTTAGTTAATTTCATATTTTAATTTTTAAACTATTCATATAAATTCTACTTAATTTTTTCAAAAACAGAATTGTTGATTTAGAGTATTTGACTAGGATAGAGGGTCCACTATTTCTCTTGAAAGATTGCAACATCTTGCCTCCAAGTATTAAAAATTAGTAATACTACCTCTTTGAATTCTGAGCTTCTTATTATATACTTGGTATTTAAACATTACTACGGGGCATTAAAGATCCTTTCATACTCTAGTATAACTCGGTAGGTCTCTGGAAACTCTGATGAGTTTTGTGATTTCTAAGATTCATTCAGTAGAACTCATCAACATTTTTATAATAGAAGAGTAGTTGAAAATTTAAACGAGCTTAAAGCACTTAGTGCTCTATCATAAAAAGTATTAATAGATTTTACATGAAAACCTTTTACAATAGTTATTTTAATTGACAAAAGAGACCAAATATGAGAATAAAATGAGTCCTATTGCCCACCGTACCGATTCAATACGATGAGTTTGAATTTCATCAGACATAACCTGTATTTTCTCATAAGAAAAAAAAAACAAGAAGGAAATTCAATGAAAGGAGAATTTTGAAATATTTTATCTGGTGGGATATTTCAAAAACAGACTCTTTTCATTCCATCTGAAATCCTATTTTGTGAATTTAGAATGATTCTTTTATTTCAGGTTTATAATTTTACTTATATTAATGAAGCATCGATTGAAAAAACTAATGAAACAATAACTAGTAGTGATTTGATAAAAATTGATAGTGGTCATTGTGATGATGACACATCTTCAAATTCAAATCATAGTTGGCAAATTGAAGATGGTGATGATTGTGAAAAAAAATTCTGTAAACTAGGTGAATCAATGAAAACTCTTGAAAAACAATATGAAGAAGATTTTCAAACATTTACAATAACTCACCAACAAGAAAAATCTTAACATTGCTTTAATTTATTAAATAGAAACTTAATTCAAATATTTCTCTCTTTTTTTTTATTACTTATGTTGAAATTTTTCTCTTTTTGATTCAACATTACATAAGAATAATAGTATATTTACATCAATGGATTATTATGGTTTTTTAAAGGAGAAAAAATATATAATTAATAAAATATCTTTTTAAACTTCTTACCTGAAAGAATATGAATAATAAGATTTACTTATTTACGATTGATTTTCAAATGATTCGTACTATTTTCAGTATAGATGTGATTGTTTTTGGTACGTGTTTAATTGCAAGAAGAGCTGTCCTCGTTTGATTGCAAAAACTATATTAACAATAAAAGTTTCGATCGTACACATTCGAAAAATGTCATGGAAAAATAGATACTGAAATTACGATAAAGATAATTGAAATGAATGACTTTGAAAATGTTTTTTTGCATGATTATGATGTACTGTTGTTGTAAATAAAATGCTTGCTTGTAGTTTCAATTGTTGTTTTGAAAAAAAACAATCATGCATTCAACATTATCTCAATCATTTTATTCTCAAATCTGTTATTCCATCAATACTGAATCACACCATGTTAGATATACTTGCCCATTACATTAGTGTGGTGACTGATTAGGATTATCATAGACAAGATTACAAAGTAGATCATACTGCAATATCTGATAAGTATTTAAAAACAAACATGATGTAATAATAAAGAATCCGGATGAGGAATTAATATGACTTGCAATCGCAATTTTTGACACAATTTCAGAATATAAAAATATAGTGCTATACTTTGAACAAAATTTAGATTATAATCATTATTTAATGAGCAGTTATATTTTGCAATATACTGAATCTATTAAGACTCTTCTAGAGGACTAGCAGAATGGATTAAATTACCAGTTTGATAGACAATTCGATGACATTGTTTTATATAATGGTGAACTAAAATCAATCATTATAATTTAAGTCTGAAAATGAAACATGAGAATAAGAGAACATTGATCTTGTCGAGTACCATTATATTTACATGAAAAAATAATAGTTGTAGGAGTATCATCATGTTCAAATTAACATCAATCAATACATAACTGGTCATTAATATAAGAAATGATTTTTAGTAAAAAAAAAACTTAGAAGATACCCAATGAAAATTATTACTGAACAAAGACAATGTCTGTATGTGTGAATCTGAATGTCAATAGTAATAGATAAAAATAAGATGTCTCGGTGTGGATGTGAGCCCCATACTCACACCCATCTGATCGCTTAATAAGTAGTTGAAGAGTTTTGTTCTGCTGATTGGTTCTTGTTTGACCATGCATTCAACTACTATCTTTTACATAAATGTCTGATTTGTCCGCTCTAAGAAAGATTTTGCATGTATAGAGCAGTCAATGTTTCTCAGAAATAGAAATACTTCCATTCTAAATACCATAGATCGTTTTCCTTTAAACGATAGACTCAAATTTCTTCACTTTCAACTTCGATCCGTCCGCATGTATGACTGATTGATGGCTGGCGATGTCGGTCTAGAAAATTAAACAGTATCGTTCAAACATTTGAGTAAATAAACGAAATGTTGTTGAAAAGTTAAATGACAAAAAAAAAAGAATGTCATCAATGTTGGAGATGCCAGCCATATACACAATTTTTTGATTATCAAAACAAGAAAAGTGATTTTCAATGAATTGATTTTACTAAATACCAAAGCTACGATAATTGACACTCAGTAATATTATAACTATGTTACGTATCGCATTGAATGTCTACAATAGAAGTAAAATCAATAATGTCGATTGAGGAGCCTTCATTCTTTTTGGCTCAGCTTGTGATTCCTCTACACTCTACTAAGACGTATTTCTTTCAATATGATAAATCTAATATATTGTGTTATAGTTAAGATTTAACTATTCTTCAAAAACAAAAGAAATGTCAGGACTTTTATTATACTATAATTAATTCAGTTGACAATATTATTCGAATGTCGCAGCTTAGTCAGATGCTTCTTCTTATTAAGATAGAGTAGAATGGTTTTAAGTTTTTAAGGTTTTGGAAATTCGTTTGATATTTTGCTCATTCAAAATACGACTGATCTAATATAACTCATCAATACCTGTAAGAAATATTCATTTTAATAAATTACCGTTAGGACAACATTATACATTTTTATTAAGCTGATTAAACAAGTTTCTTTATAGAAAGTGAGAGGAATATTATTCAAATATTAAAAGCATATTACAATTTATTTGGTACCAGCATTTCAGCAGCTATATTCCTTTGAAATTTTTTACTCTGTTTTCCCCTTAAATATCAGATTTCAATATAGATATTTTGATTGTTTGCTTAATAAGATTTTAATGAGGCAGATTAACACTATTAGTACAACAATAGATGGAAATGCAATAATACCGATACCATTTGATATTAATTGATATTTGTATCAGTATCAGTATTGATACTAATACTGATACCAAGTCGATATTGGTATTATTGGTTTTGTTATAGGTCAATATAATCGACTTCGACTATTACTGTTTTGCTATTGTTACACTCCTAATCAGAGAATTTGAAATAATTATTTCGATTAATGTGCACAAAAAGGTATAATACAGATATTTAATGTTCTTATTTATTAGCCTGTGTATCTTCTGCATGATTTTCCGTTTTTTTAATGTGTCAACGAAGGAATCGAAGTGCATTTCAACATGATGTATATGATTGTGCAAATTATGAATTTATTCTAGCAAAGAACAATCGACGCTGACTGGGCCATTTCTAGACTGCTGAGGACGCATAGTTGGGTATGGGTGTAGTTGAAGAGAAGACCATAACTCACCTTCATACCCTCACTCCACTCTCATACCTTCTAAATTTTAATATTAATTTAATAATATCTAGTTTTTAATCTAATTTTAATTGTAATTTTGCTCAGTCATCAATCTCTAATTCTTCAATTTCAATTGTAATTCTCAATGT
This sequence comes from Rotaria sp. Silwood1, assembly GCA_905250075.1. Classification (NCBI taxonomy): domain Eukaryota; kingdom Metazoa; phylum Rotifera; class Eurotatoria; order Philodinida; family Philodinidae; genus Rotaria; species Rotaria sp. Silwood1. The sequence goes on from CAJNOP010000001.1 coordinate 3,539,378, forward strand.
AATTTCATAGAATCAATAATTTTACCTATGTTTTTAATTTTTAATATTATTTTAATATCAATTAATTCATAATTTTCACATATAATTATAATGTTGACCGTCTAATGTAATTTTTCTAACAATGATAAAGGCTTACTTTGGTTACTTGTATAATTACAACGATGAAACTTGATAATGATAGTTAATTTACTTTTCTTTCTGTCCTGCTGCCAAAAGAACTTTCAATCAAAGATCATTGTTATCTTTCTCAAAGATATATATGTTGATCATGTTTTTCAATATTCTCACGCTTAATGCAAATTGAGACTCTATGAACACTTTGTTGACTCAATTATATCTGAAAAAAGAGATTGGATGAAGGCCAAACGAAGGCAAAGTATTGAAGATACTTTTTTGACAGTGAATTAATAATTTCTTGCATCGTCTGTTGCTTTTATCTCGAAGGAACATTGAGGATAAATGTATTTTTTATAGACTATTGTGCCTTCTGTAATTACGAAAAACAAATTGACAGCATTTGAGTAGGTCCATCGTTTCAGCTTGAAAAATATGCACGAAAAGGTCTCTATCTGAATGAGCCAGATATTTCATTTTAGAAACGTATACGTGCATAGACGATCAAATTTCAGTATCTATATTCACATCTGATCCACCTAAATTATAACAGAAATAAATCTCATAAAATGAAAGCCGAATTATATATATACGAGTTCAAACATGAGACTGTTATTAGAATCTATTTAATTGAGTAACCGTCATTACAGCTTTCTTATTCTGTATCATTCTGCCGCTCGTGATAGCAGCGAACAATGCAACAGATTGAAAGGTACAGAGTGAACTGCTAGAGAGAGAAGCAATTGTTCTTGCAATATTCTGTCATCACCTTAGGTCATCGAACAGTCCAGCGAAATTTTGCAAGATTATACAGTTGGAGCTGGCTGGAATCTCATTCATCTTACGGATTACTATTGAGAGCGACTATCTGAAGTCAAACTTTTAGAAATCTTAAGTAAGTGCTCACAAGCAACACAAGTGCTTGTAGGAGCTGGATCTTCTCAACAGTCGGAGAAAATTATTCTTGGCGCTATTGGTCCTATTTCTGTTCTGAAGATTCGTACACTTAAAAATGCTTCCGTTAGATTTAACACTGTCTATTGGTATCTAACGCCATACTATACCTTCAGCTTTTCACCTTCATCTACTATCAACATGTTCGATTCGATCGACTTGCATGGCACAATTCAGCCAGAGTTGTGTCTCAGTTTCGCATTGAACCCAAGCAAGACCATTCGTGTTGGCAAGAATTTTGATTCACACTTACATCAAATGATTTACCTTAATGCTTCATGCTCATAGAACGAGTAACATGATACCGCTAAATAATCAGCGCTTTTATATTTAGATGGAAAATAAAAATCGATCCATTTTTAAAGACAATCAGATAACATGATCACTGATGTAGCCAAGGGCAGAATCAATGTCCATACGGTTCTCTGTATATTTCAATCGTTGAAAGTGCGTGTGTTCCAATCGAATGGACCTTAAGAATAGAAACTCGAATGTTTTGAAAGAGCACAAAATGGTCAATAATGTGTTCACCTTTGGTAGCCATCATAACTTTCAGTAGAGACAAATGATGATTAGTTAATTGTTTGTTTTGAGTATTGCATTGCCTAATCGAAACAGATAATCCATTTTATTTCATATCGATCGTGCAATGCTCGGGTTCACACAGAAGAAATGGCGTATCCCATTGAAATCGAACTAGCTAACTGATCGATGCATGTTTATAGAAAAAATACGAATTCGATTCACGTCGTAAATAGTGACGTAACTATAGGATATGACCATGGGAGCTCAGCCCTTCCACTCGAGAATCTAAGGAAATTTTTTTTTCAAAAAAAATAAAGAATGAGCTATTGAGACAGGATCTATTCAGTATTTCTCAGCGTTTAAAAGAACATAGAATGTACCTTGAACAATAAAATGAAACTTTATCAAAGTAAAAGCATTTTTTCACGCACGGAGAATACAGTGAGTAGATGCGGATTCATTCTGTTACTTGGATCTTATCGGACTTTTCGAAGTAAAGAAGTAAATGCAACGAAGTAAACAGACTGAATAAATTTTTTTGTATCGAGTAATAAACCGAATGGTCACGTCAAATAATATATTAACTTTCTTTGAAACATTCTATGTTAAGAGTAGGTGTGGGTGTAGGGTGTGGATGCATATAATAGATCAATACCCCCCTTCCATATCCGCTCTTTGAATTAGCTTTCCAATTACTTTCGCAAGCATTATAAATAGTGAATTCAGAAAACTCATTGGGTCATTTAAATGACCACTTACATCAGTAGGGAAATCAACCATAAAATTGTTGTTTAATCAAAAATTGTTTTCACTAGACGTTTCAATGGTGTGAACTTTCGATTTTATCTCTTAAGCTACACAAACTCTCAGCAAAGTTTAACGTAACAACGAATCACAGTAACAACAAGAGGATAAAAGGAAAAAAGAATCTAACAGAGCGCGAACACATAATACTAGTGTGAGAAGTGAGTGTGCGACTTCCTTCCATTCTCAGATCATAGTCACATACACTCAGCTTTGAGATAAATCCATATCACTTTGTTCCATTTGAAACAAATTACTAACTGCCAAAGACGAACGAGTGTTCTTCTGACTGATGTCTGAAGTCAAGCGTAACGTGTTGATTACGAAAGCCAATGAAGTGGTTACTATATTATTTTTCGATTGATGTGGACTCACAAATGCAATAACCAATATCAAGAATGACTTTCATTAGAAGATTAAAATCGGAGAACTTCGGCAAAACACAGTCAAGATTCAGAGTCGTCCTGACAAATTCAATCAATCGTATCACGTTAACTCATGAAAAAGCATATTACTCTCATCCACTACCCAGAAAAATAAAAGCCAAAACTGAGTCTTATAAAAATCTCATGAAGAATATTCCGATCATTCGTATCAGCTTCAAAGGAAACCAAAGTGAGTGCAGTAAGATCAAAATCGTGGGTAGACTGTAGTTAATAATCTTGCAGAGATACTTCGAAGACGGATTAGGAAAGATTGCCACTTAACTATAATTAACATCAGAGTCGATATTACCTCCCCGATTCGCATATCCGTTTGCGCTACTGTTCTAATTGATTGTGCTGCATACAGATTTTCGTATTGAACGGAAAAGCGCTCTTTCAGAGTTGGTTATTAAACAAAAACGGTGCATTATGTGTGAAAAGCTCTTAGAAACATCAAAACTGGTGTTAAAATGAAAAAACTAAAAACGATGCTGTAGAAGAAGACCAGTAGAGGATCCATCTTCAAGGTTTCAATTTGAATATGAGTGAAGATAAACCTTGCACTGATACATGGACGAGTTAATTCTTATCCATTGGTTTCAGTGCATCGAAGATAATTCCAACTGAGAAACAAAATTGGACTGTTTCGTTAATCCCTTAAAGATTCTAACAATACTCTCCAATCCTTTCATTTGTAATATATTTTATCAGATAACTTTTGCTATTCACGTTTCGTAAAAGAATTTAGTTTTCTCTTCTCCCGTCTTATCTTTGGTTTGGTTAGTTTTATTTTTCTTGTTGCTATTTTCAGTGTTCATAGACGTAATAGAATAGATTGCACTCAAAATAAAGATGACTACTGTGTTTTTTTTTCTTGAACAGCATTTGTTAGATATATTGGTGTGGATGAGGAGAAAAAAATCTTATCTTCATGATGATATCCGTACCCTTGCCAAACGTTAGGGAAATCTTATCGTATCATGGCTTAAACCTGTTTTTTGAAGTAGTCGACCAATACATTATTTCAGTTGAGCATATCATCTGAATACGGCTTCTAACAATGTACTTGAAATAGGTTTGGATTGATTGTAGTATTTTTTTAAAAAGACTATTATATGACCTTTCGGATAGCTGCACACCAACAATGGTATTCAAAGTAAAGACAATTATAAATCGAGAGCGTTCTATGTAATTTGATTTTCGTCTAATATCTGATGCATACTATTTATTGATCATGAGGTTTTTATTAAATTATCAAAAGTCAATCCCAACTTTTTTTATAGCCAATTGTGTCCCAAAAGTCACAATCGTCCTGTAGATATTTTTCTTGAATTTGAAGTGGGTCTTGAAAGTACAGATATTGCTCAAATCCACGAACGAATTTGGGCCATCTCAAAGAAGCTTGCACTGGCTGATTTGGATCTTTACTCTTAGCGTAGTTTGTCCAATAAGTAGCTAATGTTTGAGACATGTATCGATCAGCATCAGTTAAATTAACCCAGAATGATTCAAACAGGAACACTAATTCATCGCCGTGACACGTATGACCGTCACATCCAGATGAATTTATTGTACCATTCGTCTGAAGTGGATATCCAAACACATACGAATAGGTCGCTGCTTTACGAGCAAAAACACGTGTTGGACAAGCAAATATCCATTGAGTAGCAAGTCGAGCCAGGAGTGAACGTTGATCGCCAGGTCCTTCTGGTGGAAAACGTTCAATAATTTTCAAAAACTTAGTACCGAATATGGCAATTCCAACTTCTGCATACAGCCTAGGCGATACTGGTGTAGACCATATGTCATAGATAAATCCTAAAGCTTCTTCGGTCAAGGTACCGATGATCAGTGGTTTCAATGTAAAAGATACATTGGAAACCATTTCAAGAAGTTGACCGTGCACAAGTATGTTGTCAATAACAGGAAGCCACGGCTCAAAAAAGAGTAGAGCTTTCAACGATGTAACCATACTATTAACTGCCGTTTGAGCTATAACAATATCTTGATATGAAGCTGTTCGAAAACATGCGAGATCACCAATAGTACAATTAAGTTTTTCAGCAAGAAGAACTGTGGGTGTAATATATTCTGCATATGTTCTAGTAGTCCGATAAATAAGAAACCTATGTCTATAATCAATTTCATCGTTTTACCTGAATGGAACCGACATAGGAGAACTTTCTATTATAGCAGCCTGAAAAAATGATTGCATATCGCTTGTGAGATAGTGTAGTGCTGTTGATTGAGCCCCTGCACTTTGACCAAACAGTGTGATCTAAATGATGAAACTCATAATCTTGGTCATGTATATATCGATTTGACTTCACTTGATTTGGATCTCCTCCAAATGCATCTATGTTCGATTTGATCCAAGCGATCGCCAGACGCTGATCCAATATACCATAGTTGCCTTTGAGATCATTCGGGCCAGTGCCAGTTGCAAGAAAGCCAAGCACACCTAATTATGTATCAAAAGGAGATGTGCACTCCATTACTGAAACGACTATTCTCACCTAATCGGTATTGAATAAATACACAGACAACATTAGTCGTGTTAACAAAACGATCTGCTTCATAGATCACTAATGATGCATCAAGAAATTGAAAGTTGCCACCAGGAATAAAAATCATCACGGGAAGTAATGATGATGTGTTTTGTATTGGGGTAAAGACATTCAAATAAAGGCAATCTTCCGATGTCTAAATATACTAAATTTACGACGAACTCTATAAAACATATATGGATACTCACAGTTTTAGGACACAGAATATCGTGAACATCACATGCAGGTTGAGGACAGGCAGGTGGGATTTCAGTTGCATTAATCGTTGATGGAGCCCATTTACGAATAGGCATTGGACGACTCCATCTAAACCCTTGATCATGATGAGAAATGTAAAGTTATTTAGTTACCTCAGAGGACCAATTGGTGGCTGAGCAAATGGAATACCATAGAATATACGGCCGAAATCTGTTTCGTATCCTAACACATCACCATATTTTGTATGGACAATAACTGATCGATTGGCTGAAATATCTTGTGATGAACACACTAGTAGAAGAAAAAATAGAGTCCAAATTACCATTGTTTCTGTCAACAAAGAAGTGCGAATTGATAGATAACAATGTTGGTTACACCTTACGTATGTTGATAAAGAGGTGCCTGGTTAAAAAGTGTGAGCCAAGAAGCAAAAGAAATAACATTGTGACTCATTGTTGTCTTTGAGATTTCTTCAATGGCTATTACCTAGTAAACCCGACAACTGCTTTTGTAAATAAGAAATTAGGAAGAATATTCATGATCATACCATCTTTAGATTATATCATTGTAAAAAGTTGTCTATTCACTTATGTTTCTTGGCATTTAGCATCGATCTGATTTAGATATTCATGAATATTCTACAAGAAAATTTTCATTCGATTTTGCGACTTTTTATTGGATAAAAAATGTTGGCATAAACAAAATGACATTCATATCCCATCTAGTTGACAAAAGCTCGGCTGGTTCTAAGCTTGATTAAAGATGTTGTATAGCATGAAATTGTAAAAATTTATATACTATTTTGGCTGCCTAATCGAATTCGCTTTGGTTCAGATAATAGCTTGGAGGATTTCGATGTGCTTCTTCTCTCCATAAACAATGACAATCATAAATGGTTATCACTCTTTATCATAGTAATATATATTTTCAAAAGTTTTCCTAAGGAAAAGAAAAAACTGTTGTAGTAGTTGTAACGTCTCGTAAACCTTTGTTTGAAATATGCCGTTGCTTAGAACCGTTTGATTCTACACTTATATGTTCACTTAGTCTAGAAGTTTTCTATGATTGGTGAAGACATATGAGACTTGTCCTTGCTCATTCCTCATATGATGAGCTCATAATAGACTTTTCAAGATAGAAAGAGGTGAGCGTAGCTTGAAATATATTTCATTCGAGAATAGTGTGAGTCAATTCGAATAGCCGATATCGCAGCGATTTTTGCTTGGTGTGAGGCGACAACTATGATAGATTGTTAGGAGGTTGTGAAGTACTCCAATGAGGTTATGTTTGAATAATTCATGATGCATTGCTTTCATAAATACATACTTTTACTTCCTCTTGCGTTGCTAATCAATCGGCCTACATTTAACAATAACCTAACGCTAGTAGTATATGACAAAGCATGCTTTTCATGTGAATGAGACTAGAAATTTGCGTATATAACCATAATAGTAGGTGCATTTGTACCGAATCAAACGCATTATTTCTTGGAAAACTGTTTTATGCTTGATACATGTCAAATACTTGTTTTAGATGGCTGATGTATCTTCGTGTTTCGAGATTTTGCCCGACGAACTGATACTAAGCATATGTCGTTATCTTTGTGGAGGAGATGTTCTCTATGCTTTTTTTAATTTGAATATTCGTCTCAATAAAACGATTGCAGACTATTATCATCATTTATATTTGATGCCATACGTGTATCGGAAATTCGATTATGTTATCTGTCATATTTTACCAGAAATTAGTATGTTTGCTAGATCTTTGATGCTCAATGGTAATTGGGAAACAATAATATCGCATAGAGCATTTGGTGTTCTGTTCGCCAAACCCATATCATTCATGTTTCCACAACTTCAAAAACTTACACTTAAATGGTTCACCGGTGAAAGACTTTGGTCATTCGTTGATACTCTTCAAAATTTGTCACAACTTATCGAACTTGACATTCGATTTCTTAAGGGTAAAGCTCAAGATACGTTACTAACGAAAGTTCTTGCTGCTAATAACGGTCAACTTACATCGATATCATTCGATCAGGACTCGATTTATCTAAATATATCTGAAGAAAACAAACCGGCCTTATCCTCGAATATTATAGAGCTAAAAATCAATGTAACTCAACGTCAAATGTTGTTTCGTTTCTTAACATGGATCCCAAATATACGTTGTCTACATGTGCATCTTAATGAGATTTCAGATAGTCCAGTAACCAAACAAGAGTTGGCCAATCTACCATCGCTTATTCATCTCATTGAATTTAAGTTACATTCGATTAATCTCGTTTGGACATTTGATGAAGTCTTCGATTTATTAGATCGAATGCCCATTTTACAAAAGTTAACACTCGATCTTCGTACATCCGATGAACGTTTAATCAACGGAAGTAATCTTATGGTCGTCCTACGTTCACCACTCAAAGAGATTCATCTGTTTATCCGCTACTACTTACCTGAACAAAACCTTAAAGCATATACACTGTTTACATTAGAAGCAACTCGACCACTGAGCATCGGTTTACTGGACGAAATACGCCACCGTGTATTAATTTATACCATTCCTTGCGGTTTACGTTCGATCATTTTACCAGGAGCTATCGGAAAAAACATGTCATGCAACTGGAAATATATGCAACAAGTAGAAGATCTATGGATTTATGAAGCAGCATCTCTTCAAGAAATTTTTCTGATTGTGCAGCATTTTCATCGACTTCGAACACTTCAGTTTGAACTCGCGAATAAATCAGAACTCAGTATGTATATCGGTTTCTTAACTTTCAAAATTCTATTCTTATTTGTCAAGTTTTGTCGAACTAAGTATCACGAATCAAAGAATAAGTCTCTAGGTAAAAAAATCAATTAAAAGTTTTTTTTTATGTTACAACAAATAATAAAAAATTGGAGGGATTGAATAACACAGTACGTTAATTGTTGCATCTCTTTTCTTATTCAGCAGAGTATATAAAATCGAAATTTATTTGAGTTTCAAACATTAAAATGATTGTTACGATCAATGCTGCATAGTTTCTTGACATTAGAAGATCAATAAACCTGGTCATTTTACCAAACACATAGAAAAATTTTATGATAATCAAAAATATTCAAGACAATTCTGTTTACAGTTTTCAGATTTGTTATATTGTTCTGATCTCTTTGAAATACACTACCATGAACGATTTTCTGTATTCAGCAAGTTTTACGATCGAATGCTAGGCATAAACATAGTTTGCATTAGTCATTTTTACCAACAGTTGCATAATCTTCTTTGCCTGAATGAATATAGAGAGAAACTATTCTTTAAATGTATATATAGTAGAACCTATATACATAAGTCTCAAACAATGAAAATATGCGGAAAAAAAATCGCATAAAACGATAAGAGATCGAAATACTATCTCAGTTTGTCTTTAAACTATAACATGAACCGGATCCAATAGGTACCAAGAATGATAAAAGTCTTCTTTAGACTCTATTTTTGAGATATTGGCGTGTTTTACAGGAGTACGATGAGCTGCATGCAAAGCTTTCATGCTACCAGGGACAAAAATTGCAATATTGTGTTAAGGGCAGTCGGCTAAATCGTACGATACTATATTTTATGTGTAAAATAAAGGTCTACGCGCGACTATGTTACATGATTAGTCAAGTATTGAATTTTTCCCTAAAATGAAGTGCGTTCCTCAGTTCAAACACAACGGAACATCATAAATATTTGTGAATTGATAGTTTGTTTTTGTTTGTGCACGCTTAGGTACCATGACGACCATGACACCACCATGTGTCTTATCATTGCCTCGACTACTTAAGCTCGAGGTATTTGGAATATGCGAACTCTATGATTTGATCAGTGTTGCACCCAGACTCAACTATTTAAGCATTGACTATGCTTGTCTAACAGTTCTACTTAATGACGAGCCTTCATGTACACAATTAAAACAGCAAATCACTCGCTTAGACGTTACCGATTGGATCGATATTGAATTCAATGTATTAAAAAGTGTCTGCAAAGTATTTAGCCAACTTCATCATCTTATTCTTACTATGAAGGATTCAAAAGTGATCATTGATTCAATTGTGCTTGCACTATTTGCTTATTGGACCGGAGAATATCTTCCGTCTATCGATATTAAAGCTCCTCCATCAGATGAAGCGTCTAAAAATCTTCGTCAATGGTTGATCGATAATACTCAATTAACAGCAACGGATTCATTTGGAATCGAATATAAAGATGAATGGTTTGCCTTATGGTTGTAGCATTTTATCTATGTGAATGGCATTTCTGTGTTCATTTCCATTACAATAACATATTGTAAGATAGATTTAGTGATGATTCTTTCGAGAAAAAAAGATTGTTACTGTTGACTTGGCGATAGTTGCAGTCAATTTTGCAGCAATTTATGATTAGTGACACTCAAGGATCTGTTTCGAATAAATGAATAAAAAACTTCCATACTATCATATATTTGAAAGAAGGCATGTTAAAATTCTCCAGAAAAATTAAGATTGAGTATAATTTAGTATGGTAAGAAGGATCAAGCTTATTTCTGTGCCCAGACGCTAGTTGTATTGCTTTTGTTTCACTCAATTCCAAATGAACACATGACTCAATTCTTGTTTAATTTTCGATCGATTTTCATTGCATTTCATATCGATGGGCGTGAATATTCATGTACATGTGGATGTGGGTGCCGTGTGCAGGAAAAAGTAGAAGAAGATTCACAGCTAGCTGCTACTACACACACTCCCAAAGTTATATTTGAAGCAAGCATGTGGGACAGTAGTTCTGTTTGAGAGTATTCAGTAGGATCCCCTGAGAAGATCAGTCAAACAATAAATATACGACTGCATTGACATTTCACAATGATTATTCTTCGTTGACCCGACACCAAGCTTGTCAGCTGAACTAATATACAGACATATGAATCTTTAAAGAAGAAGATGACCGTACTATTCGTCACAAAACGATTCGCCGTGAACGTGTGATATAGATGTGGATGTTGGTGTGCGTAACGGTCTTTTGTGTACCATCACCGACACTCTCGTTTAATACTTCTTCAGGATATTTTAAGACGAGCACTTCATACGACAAATTGTCCGATACTCTGGTGAACTGTCGTACATATTGTGGTAACTCATTTCAAGACTTACACTGGTAATAAAAGCTCTTCGCTTTTACATTTCGCATGAATATATCAAGTTTCTTTACTTTCTTATTTCAGTTTGAAATATATGCATCGTAAAATGAAACTATTTGATGAATTCTTTGAGCAAGAACGAAACAGTTCATAGCAAATTTTCTCTATTACTAATCAACCCTCACACCCATCCTTCACATCTTCACTCTTATCCATTTCTCATTTGCCTTTCCTAACAATATGCCTCGTTCATTAAAAAATTAATAAGATGAGATAGATATACAAAGCAAACGAATCAAGCATTTTATTAATAAAAAGCTTCAACAACTATTGAACTAAAAACCATCCAGAACTTGGACCTTTAAATAGATGCAAAGTCTCTTCTCCTCGTTTTCTTGTCGATCGATAGAGATCCACCTCGTTCAGTTCATGTAAATATTCATATTTCAATCGATAGTACTTTTGACACAGTACATAGCCACATATTTTTCAAACTTCGACACAACTGATCACTGAAGAGCGCCCTAGAAGACTATTCTCAAGAGATGATTTTGTATCTTTCAGATTCTTCTCCAGGAGGCTTCGATCAAAAAAAGACGTTATGAGTCAAAACTAATAACATATTTGGAATCAGCACCCAAGACTCAGTTGACTTAAGAATATTTCAGATATTTTTGCAAATTTTGTTTCATCGAAATATTTACCTACAGTACCTCTCAGTATTTTAGTTAAAAAATATGTTAATTGGAACATTTTTGTTATTGAATCAGTCTCAGCTGCTAATTTTCCTATGTTTTTGAGATTAGAGCACTTGACAAATTCGTATAGTTTTCTTTGTAATCGTAGGAAAACACCTGGAAACCTTCTCCCGTCAGTAAAATTATATGTTACGTATTGCGTGAAATGACTACGATAGAAATAAAACTTGACAATATTGTTTGAATGTCATACCTAATTCGGATGCTTCGTCTTATTGAGATAGATTGAACGATTTTAACCGTTCAACATGATTGAAGGTCATTCAATATTTCGATCACTTATAATATGACTGATCTAATATAGTTCATGAATATTTGTAAGAATTATTTATTTTCATAAGTTACCATCAGAAAACCATGAAATTCTATTATTAAACCAATTGAACTAGTTGTTTTGTTGAAGAAAGCCGTATAAATTGTATTCAGATTTTAAGGAGATATTATAATTTAGTCGGTTGCATTATTATAGCAGAAATTTTAGTTTAAATTTCTTTTGTTTCATTTTTATATCCAAAATCAGATATTTTGATTAGTTGTATAATAAGGCTTCTATATAGCAGATTAGCATTATAAATAAAATCATAGATTTGAAATAATGACTCTAACCAATTAATGTGAAAAGAACTTTAATAGATTTGCATTTCCTTAATTATTATCATGTACTATTTTTTGCACGATTCTTTCTTTTCTTTTCTTTATTAGTGAAGAAAAATTGAAATAGATTTCATATGGTACATATGACTGTGCATATTATGAATTTATTTGAGTAATTAATTATCGACATCGAATGGATAATTTCTAGACTGTCAAGATTAGATTTCTACTTTTCTTTTGTCAACAACTACGAGTTAGTTCTATTATCAGTATTATATTCTGTCAAATTATTTCAATTAGACATTGAATAATTATAAGAGAAGTACTCGTTTGTTTTATTAATGCAAGAATGGTGTGTCTCATCTTATCGATATTCGGATATTCTGTCTATTTGATTAATAATACTCAATATGCCATCAAGATGTTAACTGTTGTATTGTGTCACAAATATACTGAGAATACGTCTGTCAGAGGATAAGACAAGCATCAATAGAAAATCTCTTAATGCCGTAGACAGAAACCAGTTTTTATGTACAGAAACGATGAATGACGCAGTATAATATGTAATAATAGCACACTGAGAACAAAAGCTTAATTCATCTCGATTGATCTTTCACTGGTCAGTATATCATGCACGTATAATATACAACTATCAGAACAATGGATATAACAACGAAAGAAACTTGATGATTAATGGCAGGCAACAATATAAAAGAAGAGTAGTTTCTGTTTTTATTCTTATTAATTATAATCTGAGCTACTCATAATAAGTTATATTCCTTGAATAGAGAACATATAATCTCTTTAATTTGAGAAATTGCATGTTCACTTCAGTGTGATATTTTGCTTGGACGATAACAATGATAAATTAAACTTAAAAACGTTGCGATTCTCATTATAGGTAATAATTGGGTAGATCAGCTATAGTTATTACTATGTTTCAAGAACTAATTTATATAGATTAAAGAAAACGAAAATCATTTACTTAAGTTTTTAGCAGTTTGCTATAAAACATATGTTTGACATCTGTATATATTATGTAGAGTATTTATTCAGCCAATTTTAGATTCTATCATCATCCTCAAGATAATGAAATAAAGCGATATATCTCTCAAAATTATTTCAGATGGAACTCGTTATGTTAACATTTTGCTTCTGTTTGTCTATCTCTCTCTCTCAATAGAACAGGATCAAATAGATATCAGTATATTTTCCATGAAACCCATAACTTTTTTACTCAGGAATGTCAGTATTGATTGTTACTATTCATAAAATAAATAGCTATCTGTATTGCAATACACAAGTAATTTAAGTTTTTTATTTAAAATAAAACGAAATACAAACTAATCAACCCGTTCGAGTGAAGACGTCATTTTGTATACTTTCTTTTCTTTAGAAATACTCATAAAGTATCAATTATATTTATCAAATAGATTTATATCGATAACCTTTCATTCTATAGAGTAGGACATAAAATAAATGATACATCCAGAAACTCTTTTAAGCTAAATGAATAACAAGATAAACAACTCTTTTAAATTTTCCTTGTTCACTTATAAATTTTCCTATAAATCTTTATGAAAATATCAATAAAAAAAGGCACAGCTTTGACAATTATAATACGTTCACAATATACAGAAATAATAATTTTGTTTTAGAGATCAGAAGAATATATTTTTCTTCTATTCCTACTAAGGTTTTTCTCTCCTCTTTTTTCTTTCGTCATTTTTTCATCTATAATATTGTGCCAAGGAAGTAGTTCTTGTACTATTCTCTTTCTTTCTTCTTCTAGCCGATCTACACAGAACATTGGGAAAGCATAGCTTCGTTCTTTTTTTTCTTTTGTAATCATTTGTAACCATACGAATAATCAATTTGTCTGCATATTAAGGAAGAAAAACACGTATACAAATGGAACAACAAAATGAAATATTGACGGACAAAATATCAATGACCGATGACTCGATAGGCCTTAATAAATCTTCATCTTTATTATATGATCCTGTTGTGAATCGAACACGAAAAATTCTACTTATTTTAGTTGTCACATTACTTGTTCGTAATTAATAATAGACTGAATTTATATATCTAATGAATAGATTTTTTTAAGGTTCTTGGTTTGACATATTTCATATTTATTCTTCATTCATATGCAGCTACTATTTCACCTAAAAGTCAACTTCCTAATAATAGTGCTCAATTGGTATCGATACTTATTTATATTGTCTATTATAGTTTTGGATTACTAGTAATTTATCGTTATTATCAAACAGGTTTATTTGTCGTATGTGATCATTATCTTGTTACTAAAGAATAGTATTTTTTTTTTTGCTTTTATTTAGTTTGCTTGGCTTGGTTCTGTATCTCTCATTTTAATACTAGCTATTGCTATGGTTATTCTAATTGGAATTATTGTTGCAACATCACGTTTAGGTTTTGTTAACGGAATAATTGTTGCTATAATTTTTATTATCATCTTTCTAACTGCTTCATTGCTTCAAGTAACTTTGTTTTCCTTTTTGAAAAAAAAAATTTTAATCATTTTTTTTTCCTTTTTGTTTTATTTTAGGTTTTTACTGTTCGATATGCTTTTATATTATCAAAATTACTAAAAAGTACAAAACGTCTAACTACTGAACAGATTTAAATTTATTATTCTATTGAATGATAGAATAGAAAAATAGATAACTCCAACACTGGAAACAAACATGTTTTCTTTTGTAAAATGTAACTTGTTTTTTTGGGTAATTATGGTACTATTAGTTCTGTTTTGCTATGTCTTAAACGATTAGTAACGGTTGTAAAGACATCGTTAAAATTATAGATGTATGTAGAAAAAGAAACATGTCGATAAATCTAAAGTGTCATGAGAAGATATCATTAAGATTTCTGTTTAACTACTTTGAGATTTTTTTTTTTTATATAAAAAATAATAGAAAAATAAAAAGAGATATTATTGTTGATCTTTGTGCTAGTTATATATGACAATGTAAAAATGTTAACAAATGTGTCTTCTATTTATATATCAATTCATTAGTCCAAGGTAACCATAATCGAATTTCTTCGAGAGGAAAACAATCGAATAATACATCTTACGAAAATCTACATACTTGCATATATAATTACTTTATATTTTTAATAGAAGATTAATTTCGAATTTTCTAAATGTGAAATTTTCTATTACTTATTCTTAATTTATTGTTTAATATATATATATATATTTATAAAACTTTGTATATAGCTTAGAACAATAATTTTTACATGACGGGTACATATATTTATATGTATATACATGTATGATCATTTGCATGATTCAAGTATCATATCTCATATTTACACAATACATTTGATTTGAATGCAAAATTAAATTAGATTCTTGTATTCAATTATATTTCACTTAAAATGGTGTTTAGCATCCATGTAATCGAATTACCTAATGTTCTCAATTCAAGACTTTGTATAAGTCAATACAAAAGGAATTACACATATTCCTTTATGTCGGTTTTGAAGATCAATCTTATAGGGACTATTATGAAACTCGAATAAGTAAAGATTATTATTCATAAAAATAACAAGAAATTAATTGAGCCAAAAAAAACCGGTTACTTTTCTATTCAACAAAAAGTAATATCAAATAGAAGAAGAACGAATTTTCTTTTTGATTTAGTCAAATAAAATTTACTAAAGAATCGAAAAAATAATAATAAAGAAAATTTTCAGCTGATATTGAAGCATATCAATAATACTGACAATTTTCATTTCATGCATATATTCATTTGTAGGGCATCCATTAAAGATTTGACCTACAAAGAATATTTATTTTGTTACGCCAAATGAGATTTGATGATGAAGAAAATTATTTTTTAAAGCATATTGCTAAACAATAACTAAGAGATCTTTTGCCAGCAATAGTTCTATCATTAATAAAAGTCAGCTGAAATTGTATAAAGAATAGATTTTAAATTCTAAGTATTTGTGTCATATATGTTCCTCAAAGTGCAAGCAATATTTATGCTCGTAATCTATTTAGACTTGAGATTTATGTTATAAAATTTTCATTAAATACAATATAACTAAATTTCCCCATTTTGAGTCCATATTAAATCATTATTTGTCATTCCCATAGTACTACTATACAGTAAATGAAAACATGAAAATTTGAAATAATGAACAATGATAACATTGAATTTCCATTTTGAAAAAAAAAAACAAACATCGCTCAAACATACAGACAACCGGTGTAAACTAGCAAAATAAAAAGAAACAAAAAAAAAACAATGTACAATGAATAGAGAAATAAAATATAGATTTATTGTCTTAATGGTAAGTCTATCGCATTTATTAATTGATTATAATCTTTTGAAAATATCAAAATACCGGATGAACATGTTGATGGTATTCGAACATGTGTTACGGTTGGACGATATGGAATATTGCGTGTTTCATTTTCATTTAATTGACGATCTTCACGTAAAACGTTAACAACTTGTCCAAGAACATTCATCGTACGCCACCTTGTATCTGAAAATAATCTTGATGTATTATTATTTATTGCTAAAGGTGTTAAACACATTGGAGATTGATTATAACGTTGAACAATTTCTTGACGTGTGATATATGTTATTGAATCAACAGTTAATTGTTCATAAACTTGTTGAGGAGATTGAATTTGTATTGGATTCATTAGATATATTCCTCGAGGTTCAACGCCATAGATTATACGATGTTGCCAAGATGAACATGTACTATAAAAATTTGTTTTTTGAGAATGATAATGATCCATATTCATTATTGCAATAGGCAGAGCACCTAAGAAAATACAGTAAGAAGTATGAGATGTTTGAATAGATAAAAGAAAAAGGATTATTTACCTTGTTTAATCCAATGAGAAAGCCATTGTAATAAATCAACATCTCGTGGTGGCCAAAATGGAAAAAATCGACAATGTATATGAGAAGAATATTCCGGATATTGAAGAAGATTTTCATGTAAGTCATTTGCAGACATGTCTAAAATAAATAACATATATCTTCATTGTTTGCATAACAGAATAACTATTATTGAACAATATATCATAAGAAACCTATCATCAGAAATTCTATGAGATTAAAATGTGAAGTATGCTGTAGTTGTTATTGATAAACACAAGAAGATCATTTTATTCTAGTATTTTGAAGTACATGTCTTCACTATTGATTTTTCAAGTATTTGAGATTGTGTGTCTTCGAAAGAGCTAATCAAATAGAATTTTTTTTTTATGGTCAAACCTAGTGTTTTAAACGAAAGATTTAACTAAAATCGATCCATTAATGATCATGTGATGAGTCTAGAGTAAGAACTAATCGTTTACATTCTTGACAGTCATCATCATCCTAGGTATATCATGTGTTCAATTTCTCGACTAATGGACAGATGCTGTTGCATATCTTTTTACTTCTTGATGGCGAAGACCTTCGCTCGAATGAACTGTTCATATTAGTTCGAAGAGAATTTTCTATAACCATCGTCTATATCATTTATTCGGTATGAGAATATCAAAAGTTTGATATTTTAATTAAAAAAAAAAAGATTTTCTCATTTCCTACCAGCTTCACTTCTATATTGAAGATAATCAAGTAATAATTCCTTTCGAATAGATGATACTTTCGATTGTTGATCTTCATTAATATCAATATTTAATTGAAAATATTGCTAAAAAATTCAAACACAAAATTTTCTATATTAAATTGTAAAAAAAATCTTTACCACAATTTGTTGCACTGGTGATTGATGATCTATTTGCCGAGCATGATCATCATCCCATAACATAACATGACGTTCAACATCACGTACAGCTTGATCAACAATTGTCTTAAAATATAATTTCAATGAAAATTTTAAAAAAAAAACTTATTCGAAAAATATTTACCTGTAGAGAAGATTCAAGATTTGATATTTCAATGATTTCTTCTGATGATTTTCTTAATATTCTTTTCTTTCGTAAAAATAAATGATCATTATCATCATCTTGTTTTTTTTTAATAATTAAATTTGATATTGTTGTTATTGGTTGTTGATCATCAATAATAATATGTTCAATTTTTTCAAAATAATTTCTTGAATTTATTGATAGAGATGGTAATGAAAGAAATGTTTGATAGTTATATTTATATAATTCAGAATCTGATTGTGAACGTTGAAGAAATTTTTTTTTCGTATATATTAATTCATTT
Source organism: Rotaria sp. Silwood1 (assembly GCA_905250075.1). Taxonomy (NCBI): domain Eukaryota; kingdom Metazoa; phylum Rotifera; class Eurotatoria; order Philodinida; family Philodinidae; genus Rotaria; species Rotaria sp. Silwood1. The sequence goes on from CAJNOP010000001.1 coordinate 3,557,663, forward strand.
TCATTATCATTATCATTATTATTATTTAATGATATTGTTGATAAATGATTATTTTCATCATCACTCGATTGACAATCATCATTAAATTGTGCACCAAAACCTTGATCTTCATCTTCATCTATTTGTACAATAACCATAGGAAATGGATTTTGTTGATTAGCTTCAAATTGTTGATGATCATTATTAAGAATATTTGGATTTAATTGTTCTTCATTGATGAATTCATTATCTTGTTGTTGTTGATCATTATCTTCATCTTGATTAGGACATAAATCTTCATCGATAAAATCTTGATCTTCATTACCTTCATCGTCATCACTGATTAATTCTCGAGTTGACTAAAATATAAAGTATTTTGTTTTTTAGTTTATTTCGATTTAAGTGGATTTTAATCAACTTTTTAAAGAAAAATTTTTCTTATGAACAAACTTACTGAAAAGATTTATTTGAAAAAGAAATTTTTCAATAATTGAAAAGATTTAGAATTATGACACTTGTTCGAAATCACATTAGTCTGTTTTGCAAAAGTGAAAGACTCAAACAAACAATTCTTTTTTTTAATATATGTTCCTGTGCTTTATCTCATTGAAAACCGACTGATCAATCTAAACTACAATATCAACTTTGTTCATAACCTGATAGATGTAAAGTATTCAAACATGGTTGAATATTATTTATGAAATACTCAATAAATTGTAACAAACACAACATGAATTATTCTATGATCTTATTTTTCTCTCATATTATCATTTGTTAAGAATGAATAGAAAAAAACCTTTTAAGAAAAAAATATTTCTTCAGTTTGTGACCGATTCGCATGGTCAGCAGAAGTTATAAAATATTAGTTTCATATCAAGATTTTGTGCTCTATTCGAATTTAAGTCGGGAATTTTTATTAGACTCGTCGTTTAAAAATGATGAGATAATCTTTCAAAGGCATAAAAAATAAAGCTTAGACGAAGACTGCTGCAAATAAAAATTTCATAGACAGAAAATATGATTTTGTATTCATGTTTGAAATTATTTCCATATTGATTTTCAGCTATTTCGTATTTCTGACGTAGAGATGTCGATTTTTATTTAAGCCTCATTTCTTTTCGTTTGCCAGTGTCACTTTCTGACTATCTTTTAGATCAGTATCTACAGAACAAATGTTCTTGTCTACAATGATATTCCTTTGTGCATATACTTTAATAGCGATTTTTTTGCACCGTATGGCAAGCGAGAACATATTCTACAAAGTACATTAAGAGTCAAGGTTCTTGAAGCAATCTTCCAGAAATAACCGAATGAATATTTTGTGAGTCTGAAGAGTACAGAATCATGGCAATGTCATCATTGGTAGATGTTCTATGGAAAACTAATGATTTCATAGAGAAATGTTTGCTATGTCTTTTGATATGGTTGAAACCAATTTTCCTTTTATTCTGTACGTTTATTTTTCTACGCTGTGGAATTTGTTCAAACTTTATTTTCAGAGATTCTATAGCTTTGCTGATAACTTCAAAAATATGAATCAAATAAAAATTCTGAATCTACATTCAGAAGGAGTACAAAATATTGATATTGAACTAATATTTTATAGTTTATACTGATTATCTTAATTAGTCGAAATTTTTTTATCCATCTCTTGTCATGAAAGTACCACATAGAATTGAGATATAGTGAAAAATGTAAAGAGTTTGTAGATTTAAAACTAAACTTATTTGATACAAACCTGTTCTTCCTTTTTTTGTGCGTCCGATGGATGACTTATTTCACTTCCATCATCGTCATCATCATCATCCATTGTCTCACGTTGATATTCTCCTGGACGATAAAAACCAACAAAAACTTCTAATTGTTCATTTTGATCATTATATTCATTTAATAGATAAATTCTTTGATCATCATCATCATCATCATCTTCTTCAATTTCAATATTTAATGATGAAGAATTTATTGGATTATCATTTCGATTATTATTACTATTATCAACTGGAATATTCATTGATAAAATTCGTGTTGATTGTTGTTCATCAATTGTAGATATTTGCGAGTGATTATCTAATGTTGAATTGGATACACACGAACAATTTTGTACAAAACTAAAAACAAAAAAAAAGTTCGTTTTTTTTTCTATTTGTTTGTATGCCTAATATTTTAATTATACTGAGATGAATTTGATGATTGATCAGTATAAGAAGTAAGATTACATCTTGGTTGTGATGGTCTTGTTGAAAGTATAGTTGTACATTCAATACATTGATTACTTAAACAATGAGATGTAGAACATGATGATGTTGATGAACGTGTAGAATTTAAATCATTCAATTGTTGTTGAACACTATTTGAAAGGATGTTAAATGAAGATGATGTTGATGATGGTGATTGTGAACTAGCATATCGAGCATTCGAAGCGTGATAAGCTGTTGATGAAAGAAAAGAATTTGCTGAACTCATCCTAATGGTAGCAACAACATTATTCAATTGAAAATAAGAAAACAAATCTAAAAAAAAAAATCAACAAGTTATTGCATTTATTAATAACGAAATCATTCTTTTTATTGTCTTGAATTGTCAATAAGAAAAAGACATAGACAATAACAAAAAAGAAAATATTCTATTTCATTCGAAACATTGTTTTATACTGATTTGTGTTTTTCTTTTATTCAGTTTTTGGTTTCGTTGTTTCATCGAATGCTTCACCATATTCATTTACTCGAGTTTTATCAACTGGATAAAGCCTGAAAAGAAAAAATCAACCAAATCTTACCATAAGTTTCTTATATAAGACAATATTAAATAATCGAATTAATCATAAAATATCAAATGTCGTACATATTTTTTTTTTTGTAAAATCTCTATGATCATTTTTTTTCCTCAAGAGTGAAATTGATACTAAAAAAATTTTGCCTGTTTTAAACTCCAAACAAAGATGTGAAACATATCCTATTCAGTTGAATCAGAATATTAGAAGCAACAAATAACTTCAAACAACAAAAACCTATCAACATTCTATAGGCTTGCTTCTTTCCGTATAAAATAGGGAAATCTTTGATGTACAATATGTTTTATGTTTTCTAACGGTGGAATTTATCTGGTGAATCCATCGGTCGATGACACTATTAAAGATGCAATAGGCAAATAATTATCTCCATGTAAATCATAAAAGAACTCATTCCTTTTCGAAAAAAAAGCAATATTTTCTTAGTTAGAACAATGAACTTTTCACATATGAAAGTTTTTCTAATAATTCTTTTGTAATAAAATGTTAACTTACCATTTTTGATATAAATAAATAAGAAAAACAAAATCATCACGAAAACATGCAAGTCGATGAGCTGTTGGCATTGTAATTATAAACGCAAAGAGATCATCAATGAATGTATTGAATGCCTATTTATTTCAAAATAAATTTTTTTTAAACTTGTTTTTGTTTAAATTCACCTTATACATAAATGCTCTCCATGGTAAATGAGCAACAGATTTAAGTTTATAATTGAGAAATAATTGAGGCATCATAAATAAAAATCCAAATGCATAAACTCCATTAACAAGTGAATTAATTATCCATGAATACCAACTAAAAATCAAACATTTTCTTTTTATCATCTTTTTTTCTCTGCCTAATATAGGATCTCACGAAAGTTCGAACGAAAATAACATACGTAAATAGTTTTTCAGCAATTCAAAGGATTTATACATTTCTATTTTAAAGTTTGACTACATATTTACTTAACTTTTTAGATCAAATGTCTGTGTCTATAAACCCTATGGTAATAAACTAGCTTGTGAAATAGATCAAATACTTGATTCGAGCTCATTTTTACACGCATTCTTAACTTCCTTCATTTTGCCCTTTGTCATTGCTTTAGTTCTTCTACAACGTCACTGATTTCACAAAATCACTGAAATATAGTTCTAATACAACATTCAATTAGTGGGTGTTTTTTTGTCGAACTCGAATTGAAGCCTTCGTTTTACAATAGTAGGTGACTTGAATTGCGCGATCTGTAATACAATTTTTATTCTGACTATTGTAAATACAGACATTTTATCTAAAAATTTTAACGAGTATACGACCAAACTGTAAAAAAAAATATTATAATCCTTTGAATTGCTGAGGAGTTATTCATGTTTTGTTTTTTTTTGTCTTTTGAACTTTCGGAACATCCTATATATTACCTTTTATGACTATTGTAAACAAGTGAATAAACAGCTAAACCAATACAAAGTGGATATAAAAGATAAGATAAATAACGCATAGCCTTAAAGAAAAATAATTTTTTCAAATCAATAATTAACCTTATGCTTTTACCGTTGAATCGTGTAACATTGTATCAGCTTCTTCTTTTGATTTTTCTCCAAACTAAAATGTAATACTTAATTTAGAAAAAATTAATTACCTATTTATAACTTACTATAATTACTGGTATATAACCATTAAATCGAATTTTAATTTTTAATGCTTTTGTTACTTTCCAAATCTAAATAATCAATCAAAATCCATCAATATTCGATATCTTTGTAACTGACTTCAATTAAAGAACCTATTCCAGATGGAATAAGAACTAATAAACTTGCACCAGAATCCAATAAATAAAGAAAAATAATAACATTACTAATCGAACGCCACAAGACTACAACAGAAGAGAAAAAAAAACATTATAAATTATTATTTATTTATTTCAATTAACCTGTTCGTAATGATAATCCAACCATTGTTTTTCGATGTCTCCAATAATTAATATCATTTTTAAAAGCCAAAAAATCAAATAAAGTCTTCATAAAAGAAAAGCAAACAAGTTTATTTTTCATTTTAATGAAAAATAAAACGGAAAAGAAAATTCTTACGTGAAAAGCAGCAACAATAAATGTTAATGCTAATATTGGTAAATTATTATCAGCAAAAATACCTTTTATTTCATCGATTTCTTTATCTGAAAATCCATATGATCGTGTAGATTCAAGTGCTCGTTCAAAATTAATCCATAATCTCATACGGCCAATTGATATAGGAGTATAAATTACTTTTAATTCAATCGTATCATCTGATATATTTACTGGCTAAATACGAAACAAAAAGTGGAAAAGATACTACATAATAAGAAAACTAAAATTCAATATAAAACACTGTATCCTAATAAATATTTATAGTTTTATGTATCATTCGGAAAGTTTTCGAAAAATAAAATAATCATTTTAAGATTGATGACTCAAACATAATAATACATAGAAAAAATTTCACATATATAATGTTTTTACTTCTTTCAAGTTTCGCAGAAAGAAAATAACTATTCATTCTACATTCTTTTCTAATTTCAGGAAGTGTTTCAGACTTATTTTTTTATCAAAATATATCTTCATATATTGCTTTAGATGTTTTCTTCTTTGAATAAAGAAGATTCAACGGAAGCTAATATTTGTGTTCATTAGTGCATAGAGATGAAAAATATGTTTCTTTTATCAGAGAATAATGCTTGAATAATAAAAAAAAAAATTTAGACATAATAGAATTCATATCAATTAAAGACATAGAATAACGTCAAATGAAAAGATTCTTGTAGACTAATTCTCAATTAGTTATCGGTATCGAAGTCACGGTCGTAATCAAAGAAAAAAAGAAAAATTTTTCATAACAGTCTTCGATGAAAGGACTAAAAGAATTTTGAACAAAGATTCAATTCGAATTATTCATTAAACAAGTAAACTAAATAATTTTATATATCTCCAAACATGTTGCATCATCTCTTTATCTTTAAAAAGTCATTTTTATTGGTCTAATCTCACTACTGCAATATCAATTTACTATTTATAAATATTAGGAAACTTTAGAAAATTATCATACATTCTTAGATGATGATTTTTATCAAGATTTCGAATCATATCGATAGATCTTAATTTCCAAGCGGTTTGCTCACTTTTGACTTGCTAGAAAATATATCCAAGGACTCAAAAATGATATGCATGTGTTCTTGTTGAATATAGATTTAGGAAATTTATTTCGATTTTTCTTCGAGAGTAGTGAAATAATCTTTGAAAAGTCGAAAAAAAATTCGTTTGCAAATGTTGGAATTTTTATTTATATATTAACTTGTAGATTAAAAGCTATTTAACAAAATGCACTATTTGGGATTTGCCTTGTCTCTCAACAAGGTACTTAAATTCTGGATTGTCATAAAAACTCATTTTTGAAAAATCGTCAATCGTTTTATGTTGAAAGAAGCTTTGGAAAAAAAACTTGTGATCTCGTTTATGTAAAAGCTAGAAGTTCGTTCAATATCATATAAAATATTTAGTATGTTCACAAGGAACATATAGATCGAACAAAAACTTGTTGGATCATCATTAAACATAATTTTTTAGTTTTTTCAAAAAATTCCTCACTACTCTTGAAGAAAAAATAGACACAACATGTCTAAATCTATATTCGAAAAGTGTATTCTAACTCATAAGTTTTAACTCATCACAAACTCTGTCTAATGGATAAAAAACGAATAAACACTTTGTCTAAAGACTTTCCGATTAACCATTATAATCAATTATGTATATCATGTCTAGTTTAAAGTTTGAGTGAACCAGAATTTTTTTTGTCACAAGATTTGAGACTTTGACATGAAATAATTAATTATTAAACTAAATGTAACTTACTTGATAATCCCGAAGACGAGTAGTTAATTCATCTGAACTAATCAAAGGACCGTAAGTTGTTTGCGAATATAGACTAATAATATTTTTAAAACAACAATAACAATAATTAAATGAATAGAATGAATTTCTTACATCATTAAATGATAAAGTTCTGGTGGAATGTCTAATCTATCAAATATAATATCTTGATTAACGCCATGAAATATAATTTTTTTTAAAATATGAGTTATAGGTATATTTGATGAATTATTCACAGATTTATTCTAAAAATAAATTTTTGATTTTCTATCTTTTCTTTTTATTTCTATATTAAATATAAATGTTTAGAAACGAACTTGATTTTGTTCATTAATACCGGTTAGACTTGAAGGTAATTTTTCTTGTAAAAGATTAATAAAACTTTGTTGTGGAATAAGATATTTTGATACTAATCGTTGACGATAAATATGTGTTCGATCTTGAAATGGATCAATACCATGATAAATATAAAAATGTATATAAAATGTTGTATTTTGTCGAAATTGTTTTACTAATGGTATATGAATTGTTCTATTAAATAAGAAAGAAAAAGAATTAGAATAATAAACAAGTGACTTAATTAAAAAAATTTACTCATCAAATGATTGATTTATTGTAAAATTATCTAAATCTAACATTTTTACACATTTTGAATCCGTCATTGAACGAGGTTGATTTGAACTTATTGATAAACAACTATATAACTATGAAATTCAATAGAATTAAGAAAAATCAAAATTAGATTTTTATGTTTAAATTTACTTTAAGTTTTTTATTTAATGATGGTTTAATATGTGGTGAAAGACAATTATTACTTTTACATATTGGTGGATGAAACATTGAATAGAATGTGTTGGCTGTATAAGAAAGATAAATGATGAATAGAAGTATTGTGATATTAGTAATGCTAAGAAGTTTTATTCCGGCCATCTGAAAAGAAAAGAAAACAAGAAAAATTGTTGATCATTACTTCGTATATTAATTTGCTATTATATCACAATGATCCATTGAACAATAAATAAAATCTACAATATAAACATTATAATCCATTATAATTTCATTCTCAATTGATGTTCTCACTAAAAAAACAAAAACAAAATGCAATTCTCGAATACAATATAATATATTATCTCTCAAACAAACGAAAAAAAAAATTTCTACACGCAACATATGCGTAATAAACGAATACGGTGAGATAAATATCTAATAAACAAGACAGACGAAAAATAACTAATAAATGGATACAAACAAACAAAAAAAAAAAAGAAAAAAATGAAAAAAAGAAAAGTGATTATATATATATATATGTATATAAATAAAAGAACAAGTAAATTATCCATCAAAACCAAATACATCAAAATCCGGTTTTTCATCATCGTTGGATTTCAATGAAGCTTTAAAATAAAAATAACCAAACAATATTTAAATAAGACAAAAAAAAAGAAATATATTTTTATTTAATTTACATACATCTATCAATATTAAATTTTCTTTTATCAGATAAATCTTCTTGTTCATCAAATTTTCTTATATAATTAATTTGTTTTTTATTAGCTGATGATATTGATTTAATTGTTGGTATTTGTTCCATATCTTCATCGCCATCAATTATATCTTCAACATTTGGTGCTAAATCATCTTCTTCATCATAATCTTCATCCATTCTTTCTATTATATTATCATGTTTATCAATGATTTTATTTTCACTTTTTTCTTCAAGTTCATCATCAGCATAATCATGTATATCATCATCATTAATATCATTTGTTTGATAATCTCTTTCATCATATAAATCATGTTTTTGTTCATGTACAGCATATGTATGTCGATCTAATAAACGTGCTGATGTAAATTGTCGTTGACATATTGAACAACGATAATCATCATCATGTTCTTGTTGTGGTTGTTGTTGTTGTTGTTGTTGTTCATCATCTTCAATACCTGATGAAACACCTATATAACGATGTTGTAATGATGCTGTACGTCGTTGTGGACGACGATTATTAGTTGTTGGTGAATTTGTTATAATTGTTGTTGAAGCATTTCTATGTGTACGTGTAACGTGTGCACGTAAATCTGCACGAGCAGCAAACATTAAACCACATTCACTACATTGAAATGGACGTGTACCACGATGTTTATTCATATGATCATCTAATTGTTGACTTGTATTAGCAGAAAATTCACAATGTGTGCATGAATGAATTGTTTGACCTTTATGAGTTTTTCCATGCATACGTAATGTATATCTTAAATTTGAAAATATTTTTCTTGTTTAGATTGAACAAAAAATAAATTAAAAAGAAAAAAGCATACTTATCAGGAAAATCTTCATCACATTTATTACATGATAATGGTTCTGATTGTCGGGAATGTTGTTTACTAACATGATAGCGAAGATCAGATTTTCGAGCCATAACTGATGGACAATATGAACAAGGAAATGATGGTTTTTCAGCTTGATGTGTTAACATATGAGCTTTTAAACTAAATAAAATTAATAATTAATGAATAGAAAATGTGATTTTCGAGTCAAATTTCACTAATAATCATGTTGAATAATAAGACATGTACAAATTTAGAAACATATAATGCGATAAGAAATATTTTCAAATGCGAGACAAACATGATTTTCATCTCATAACTGCTCCAAATATTTAGAACGATTAGACAAGTGAATAGAATCTTGTATTGATATGCTTCTGAGTTGGATGTAGAGATAATCAATAACAATTTCAAAAACAGTCCATTTCGCTCATTCTTGGTGAAACTGCTAAAATATGATACTGATAAGTTTGATTTCGCTTTTATTTTCTTTCTCTGACTAATAAAAAATAATTTTATATAATTGCAAAATTTTTGACGCTCTATAGATGATGAAAAATCTTGAGTCATATAGTGAAATCATCTGTACTCATTGTTGCATTTTATTAACATGATTCAAGATTTCTCGCAGAAGAGTTCACTTTTACGATCATTGCAACAAAAGTTAAGTTTCAAATATTCATATATACACATAAAGAGCCGCCATTGCTGAATGACTACATTGTTCGATATGTATCCTCAAAGTATTGTATTCAAATTTTGGTGCTACCAGCCATGAAATGGTCTTTGGCAAGTTACTAACGGCTGTTTGCCTCGGATCACCTATTCAAAAACATGCTGATGATATTGTAACATAGACTTGCCCTGTAGCTAGTATATAGTTAATTAGTGTATATGGAGAATTCAAGTGATTGAGTGTAAGAATTCTCTGTAAGTCTAGCCTTCTGTTCAGAACTGCAACTATTTTTAGTTGTAAGAAAGATATTGAGTTATTGAATCTACCGTTAGGCAGCGTCTTACTACACAAGGTAGTCATATTCGTCCTTCTTCTTTTTTACATATAAAATCCTTACGAGAAGACTGATTCATCATCTATAGAATCGTAAGAAAAATTTACCTATGATAATTATCAATAAAGATAAATGAACCGATAAAAATAATTATTTCTGAATTAAAATCATTCTTCTTTTATAAAAAATTTTATTGACATATCTCATAAAATTCACTGAACCCATTATCACTAGTAATCAATAATTTCCATTTAAACTCGAATATTTAGACTAATTACTGATAAACTTACCTATTGCTTTGAGTAAACCTAAAATTGCAAATTGTACATTGATATGGTCTTTCACCTTGAAGAAAAAAAAGCAATTTTCAATTAATTAAAAAAATTAATCATTTTTTCCTCTTACCTGTATGTACACGTAGATGTCGTTTAAGTTTAAATGTGTCCGGACTACAATATGAGCAATGCGGACACGCATAAGGTTTTTCCTACATTAAGCAATAAATAGAATAAAATAATAAGAAATTTTTAATCATACTCCAGTATGTGTACGAATATGTCGTCGTAATTTACTTAATTCAACTGTTGCATAACCACATTCATCACATCGATGTGGTTTTTCAAGTGTATGTCTAAGACAAAAGAAACAATAATTTTTCTTTTAAACAAAAGAATTTAATCATTTTTTTATTGATAATCTTACTTATATCGAACATGGCGAATTAATTCTCCACTTGTTGTAAATGAAAACGAACAAAATTTGCACTAATAAAAACAAAACAAAACATAACATTTATTTTATTAAAAGCTTTTTTTTTAAAGAAAATTTTACTTGAAATGGTTTCACACCAAGATGTGTATTAACATGATTAGTTAATTGAATAGTTGTTTTAAATGATCGATCACAATATGCACCTTTTAAAAAAAGAACAAAAACAAAACCTTTCATTATTGATTTCTTTTCAAAAATTATACATTTATGTGGTCGTTCAGTTGAATGAGATTTTAAATGCCTTTGAAGAAGATATTTTTTCGTTGTTGTATAATTACTAAACATAATCTCTATTAATTAAACAACTGGTTTTTGTTTCGTTGAAATTATCTTACCAATACGAACACATTAATTTTTCCATAGATTTTCCACTATCACTAACACTTGTTTTCGATACAGTACTATTTCTTTGTGGTGTTGTTTTCGGCCATTTTCTTGGCGTGTCACTTTAATAAAAAAAAAATCAAACTTTCTTTTTTGTCTAAAGAAGAATTGATATATGTTTTTTTTTTCTCTACCCAAAATCATAAACTGAATCGATCGTTCTATTAGCATGCATTTTTTTTGTAACATCTCGTCCATTTTCATTTGGATTATTATTATCATCATCATCGTCCTCATCATCTTCGACTTGTTCGTTTCTTGCATCCCATTCTTCATCATCAATAGTTTGACTTCGACGAGATTTCGGTGGTCGACCTCGAGGTTTTTTACCTTCAGTAGTTATTGGAAGTGAAGAAGGTTTATCTAAATCTTCATCATCATCTGATTCAGCTGAATCGACAAATTTAACGGCTTTTGTTGATCGAGTTGATGTTCGAGTTGCCATATTCTTTCAAAAAAAAATATTTTGTGTACCAATAAAATAAATCAATATTGTTCTTTGTTTATACAATACTGGTAGCAAAATACAGGAATAGAATATATTAACCATAGATGGCGCTAGTCTTCAAAGATCCAATAAGTTTGATTTGTTCCCCCAAAAAAAGACTACAAAATGTTGCTATTGTAACGCATTCCTAGAAGAATTGGAATGTCGAAATACTTTGATGATGTAGGCTTCTGATTTATGTTAAACTGCAAATTAATATTTATAATACTAACATTACTAATTTTACATAAACATATAAATCATAACTAATGAAAACAACTGGTTGTGTTTATAGAATGCATTTTCAAGTTTTTTTTTTCAATATCTTGAAAAAAATCTTCAATGGCTTTAGATTGACATAAAAGAAAAGAATATAAATTTTGAATTAGTACTACAAGACAAATTTAAATTATTTTGTAGAACTTAATTTATATCAAGTAGTGATTCAAGCATATTTTTTTTCTTCTTGGACTCCTATTCATATGAATACTTAGTTGTTGAAAAATGCCTAGATTCATCTGTATTTGTTTAATATCAGATATATTTTCTTAAAAATAATAAGCAAAACATTACTATTGAACCAATAAGCATTACATACAGAACATATGATTCTTTTTTAACTTTGAGGATAAAAGATTATATTGTGAATCGGACGATATTTTCTTTTGTGAATCCAGATGTATTTTTTTCCCATGAATGAAGTAGATAAATGTGGCAGACTTTAATTGTTTTTGTATATTTATGCCTTGTTAAAAGAACTTTATAGTGAAAATAGTTAACCATGAATTCAACATTGTTGACCATGTATGAAACCTAATTTTTGAAAGATAGTATAATTATTTATTTTGTCTTTATGAATCGTCTTACTTACATATAGTTATATTTTTGATATCGTTCAAATGACTGAAATATCTTTTTTTTAGATTAGTAATATCATCATAGAAAACGGTCGATGTTATACTAATCCAGTACTACTTCTTTTTCAAGTCGTGTATGAAAATTACAGATCATCAACTCAATATGATTCTATACCTGTATTGCAGTGATTAAGTACTAAATATATACGTATTTAATGCAAGAAATCCTTGAATATATAATACGATGAATAAATAGAAACTTTTGTTATTAACAGAAGAAAGAACATGAAAAAAAACACAATTTGATATGGTTGTTGCAAGTCTTAATACTTTCATCATACAGACTAAGCCTGATGAACCATCGAATCAATATCAGTAGTATACTCTAGAAAGTGGTGCAAGCATGTTATTTTTATATTTTTTTTGGTCAAAGTCGTAAAAAGAAATCGAGATTTCAATGAACTAGTTGTAATGGGCTTCATTTTTAATCTATGATGTTTGTGATAACCAAAGCAATATTTCACGATATATCAAAGACTTAAAAAAAAGTGTTTCACAATATATAACGTTACAGATTAGCAGATGTAATGGAACAAGAAAGGATTAAACACTATCTTAATCATGGTGGTATTATACATAAACAACATGTGTACGCAAATATTGTTCAGTTTAATTAACACATCGTCATTCCATATACACTTACGACAGCCGTACCATGTCATCTTTTTTGTTAGCACTAAAGTTTCTATTCACTCGTGATATTTTATGCTCAAGCATTTTTTGTATTTAACATATATACCAATTACTTAATCTCTGTGATAATTCGTATAATCATATTCGAGTTGATGGTGTGCAGTTTGAATATAAGGTTCGAGTAAAAAAAAAAGTGGCGCGAGATTTTTGACTTTGACTGTATGAAAATATTGATATGTTTCAGATATCTTATTTACAAATTAGTAATACAGTAAGTTCTTTTAGGAGTACAACGTACCTTTAATTATCTTTATAACCTTAGTCAGTTGATTTCGAATAGACAAATTACATTCTATGTTTATGCTTAAATAAAGCAAAATTGATCACGAATGAAGTCAGGATCTTTTTACTTTGCCAAGTTGTATTTTTTTTCTTAATTTAAAAGATAATCACAATATTAAAAAAATAGTGAAGCAAGAGCACGATAGAAAATCACAGACTGAATAAATTACCACTAATTTCTACACTTTATCTTACTGCTTAAAAGCTTTTATCAGAGATAGAATGAGCCGGACTATTTGAAATTTATTAGATAAACGAAAACTACATGTAAAGAATATTAATGAAGAAATGCTATCAAATAAAAAAAAGAAAACAAAAAAATGAAATTTGTCTTTATTATTGCATCTTTAAATTAGGGACACTTCATCTTAATAACACCGCAGGGTCCTTTGCAACAACGACGAATTTTAGAACAGCGTAAACGTGAACGAATACAATAGCCAAGTGGATGTAGTGGTGGTTCAACATATGAAGCTACAAAACCTTTAGTTGAAACACTTGTTGTTGAATTTATATCCAACATAACGGTAGTTTGATCAAGACTTATTTGTTGCGTAGTTTGGTCAAAGCTTTTTTGTTCAGTAGTTTGTTCTAAGGTTGTATACTGAGTAGTTTGTTCGAAGCTTTCTTGTTGAGTAGTTTGGTCGAACGTTGTATGTTTCGTAGTTGAGTCGAAGTTCATTTGTTCAGTAGTTTGGTCTGAGGTTGCATGCTCGGTAATTTTATCGGTGTTTGTATATTCAGTAGTTGAAGCAACGGTTGTTTCTTCTTCAGTAACATTTTGAACAAGACTGTTTGTTGTTGAATTATCTTCTGATTGTGCATTAATGGATACATACCAAGTGCTAAACACGATAAAAATAAGATAATATCGCATTTTGCTCAATAGGCTCTTTTCGAATGAATGAATGAGTGAATGAATGAGTCAATCTATATATTTTTTTCTTAAACCATCATCTCTATTCTATGTCTTTTTTCTCTCTGTTCATTCAAATAAACCAGATGACCTCGACCATTTATATCATTAATATCAAGCAAATATTCAAAGGGTCAACATATTGCCCGATCGTTCACATTTATTTATTGATAGAGAAAACAAAAATCAAATGATCAATGAAAGATTATTTTTAAAATCAAGCACTGTTCTTCGACGTATAGATGTATCCATTTCCCTTAAAAAATAATAAAAGTAGTTATTATTAATCAAAAATCGAAAAACTGATCGTCATCTTACTGTGGAAGGACATTGAAGTGTATCTGCTAAATACCAGGTTGTTGTTTTTTGACCAACTTTTTGCATCTATACATAAAACATATAATATATCATTCACAAGGTTTTAACAGAGTATTCTAACCATATTATTCCAAAGTTCAACAGCAGCAGCTTCATGACCTTTTTGACTGAAATGGAAACAATCAGGTGAAAAATATGAGAAATCAGCCGAACCACCGCTCTATAATAAAAATAAAGTTTATTCAAAAAATGTTTCCCTTTGAAAATGATTTTTTTAAATATACCGTAACAGGTACTTTCATATGTTCCATAAATGGTTGTCGAACAACAGTAAAATCATCAGATGTATCATAAATACCCGAATCAATTAATGCAGTTGTTTCTCGTTGATAATCAATATTCGCCACACGTATTTGGTCACGTGTTTTCTTATCAACACCACAATCACACATGAAACTATTATATTCAAAAACTACTCGAACACATGTTCTTCTATTTTATCTTACTTTTGTAATGTTTGACATCGAACACCTTCATGTAAATCTTTAAGTTCAGCAACATTAAGAACAGTTACAAAATTAACTAGTGTACGAGGCATTCGAGCTTTAAGAATATCTAATGCACGTTTAATATTATTTGCATAGTTAGCTGGACTGAATCGATCCTAATGAAGTAAAAAAAATGATTAATTTCATAGATATATAGAAAGTAAAAAAAACAACATACGGTAGCTTTGCAATAACTACAAAGATCATTACCACCAATAAAGAATGTAACCAATTTCCAATCTGCAGCAAATTTTGCAGCACCTAATGCTTGAGTCATTCGTTCAACAAGAAGATTTGCTTGACTAGGCATATCACTACAAAAAATAACATATTATAAATATAGGTAAATTTTTGTTTTTTGAGAACAATAGATTTCATTTACGAAGAAATAGCACCAGCTTTGGCAACATTAAAACCAGCTTTTGAAGAATTTCGATTACCAGTTCCAAGTGAATAACCATCTAATTTACTATTGAATTGTCGTAAAATATCTAAAAATCAAATGAAAAAAGATTTGTTTTATTAATGCAATAATATCAAATAAACATACTGGCTAAGGTGACAACTTTTTGAAGATTTTCATCTCCACCAATACTAAAATATAAAATAAGAACTAGAGAAATAATAAGAATATTTTCTTTACCTCCATGAAACACCTCGATATTCGACTATAACAGCAACTACTGAGAATGCTTTAGCACCATTTGCAGCCTAGAATATCAATAAAAGAATTGAAATATTCTATATATTTTTATACTGTTAAACTATCGCCCATCGATGCTATATGTTTGATATCAGCTGGTCGTAAAGCATGAACTTAAAATATATAAGAACAAAAAGCATATATTAATTAATGAAAAAACAAATATAGAAACCTGATGTTGGAACTGTTGGTGATGGAGTTAATGCTGGACAGTTAAATATCACACGAGCATCAGCAAAAGCCAAGGGACCCTAATGGTTAGAATCAAAAATTACAAGAAACAAATATTTGATATCTTTACCAAAATTCTCATTCGTTCAGCTGGAGTATGTTCTCGTACATATTGTCCTAAGGCAATACCTACTCAAAAAAATTCCGTACTAAAACAAAGAACACTTGAAGAATAATCTTACCACAAGTTAAGAGGACACTTAAATAGGAGAGTAACATTTTTTTTTTAATTAACTTCTCTAAATATCTTTCGATATCTACTTATAAAAGATAAAAGAGAAATGCAGAAAACTTGTCTATGATTTTGTTTTTATATACAGAAGTACAATTTTATCCTGTACAGATGTTCGATTTTCTCATAGCCTTTAGAAAAATAATGGCGTGAGGCTGTTTTATGTCATTCATTTGATGTTTTTTTTTAAATAAATATTTAAATTATCATATAAAATTATTGATAAAAAATATGCACTGAATTAACGTTTATAGCGTATCATTTTTGAATAAATGATTTGCTCAGCGGTAGTGACATTGATTCAGCCTTGATTCCACTTTGTTTCTATTCACAACGAAGAACATTTATAAATTTCTTCTATCATTAGAAAGTTAATTGAGAAAAGAATATTTTTCTGACGAAATTTTCTACTTCTTAATCATTCATGTACACCTTTTCAAAAATCTATTCAAATAAAATCTACTTTTAGCAGTCCAAAATGGTCATGTATACAGCAAAAAATAATATATTAATGGGAGTACTTAATTTGATTTGAACTCAAATTGAGTGTCATCTTCTCTAAGTAATTGAATTCAAGAACTTTTTTCGATTACGCTGAACAATGCTTTATTTCTTATGCTGTCTAATTTGCAAAATAAAATCGTTCACTCATTCATATTCAAAATCAATGAAATTATTTCGTATCATTTAGTATTTATTTATCGGAAGAAAAATCCAATGAACTATACAATAAGAATTTTTATTCATATTCGATCGAGTTCTATGCATTGTTCTTCAATGAATCGACGAATTTATCTGTTCCCTCTGCACTGTTGAATTACATAAAGAAAAAAAAAGACATGATCATTGTCTCATCATGACACAACATGTAAATGTTTCCAGTAAATTACAATTAGTGGTGTTTTTTTGACTAGATCGATGCATCTATAAATAAAAAATACAATAAATCATGCACGTGTCCAAAACATACTATTCTTATCATCTTATTGCAAAGTTCAACAGCAACAGATTCATGTTTTTTTTTGATTAAAATGAAAAAACTATTCATGGCCAAAATATGAGCAATCAGTCAAACCATTTTTTCAAAAATGATTTCATTTGAAAATTTTTGTCTTTATTCCGTAAGAGGTATTTTCGTATGTTCTATGAATGATTGTTCAACTACAGTAATCTCATCAGATGTATCATGAATATTTGAATCAATTAATACCCTTATTACTTGTTGATATTCAAGATTCATTGCAGGATTGCATATTTTGACAAATAACTCCTTGATGTATATTTTCAAATTCAACACTATTTAAAATCCGTCACAAAATTAAATAAGAATACGAGGCATTCGAAATATTAAATCATCTAATATTCTTTCTGCAAATAATTTGTCCATAGGTTCGAAAATATGACGACGCATTAATACACATCCAATGTTCTTGTAATCAACATAAAGGTCATGAGTACATATAAAAAATGTAACTAAATAGGTTTCCTTACGAAACAAAATTTCCGTATGTAATGAAGTAATCATTGGTGAGATGAAAATATTAGCTTGAATAGACACATCAATGAAAGCAGAAGAAAATATAATAAGATTATTGTTTGATGTATCAAATTCTTACATTGAAAAAAAGTATCTGTTAGAACAATATTAGAATTATTATCGGAATTTAAAAAAAAGACCATCTGGAAAAATGCTTATAACTTTTGAACGAAGATAGCTAGAGCCCTGTGATTTTTACCATTCAAAAGAGGAGACAAGGGAACGCCTTTTTCTTCAATATTGCATGCGACGGAATCATTTAAAAATCAGTCATTTCTACAAAACATCGAAAAAATGTATAAAAAAACGGTCTGTCATTCAGTTGAAAATTTGATGGAAAGTAAGAAAATATGCTTAAAAATTAAAAGAATTCCATAATTTTCGTACGATTAAATAGACAAGTTTATTTGTTCAACATTAGGAGATGGAAAAATAATCATTCGAATTATATCTTGAACTATACATCTGAAGTTCCTCTATCTAGATCAGATGTCAGAACCAAAATTTCATCCGAATGACAGATCGTTTTCATACATTTTTCGATGTTTTGTAGAAATGACTGATTTTTAAATGATTTCGTCGTATACAATATTGGAGAAAAAGGCGTTCCCTTGTTTCCTCTTTCGAATGGTGAAAACCACAGGGCTCTAGCTATCTTCGTTCAAAAGTTATAAGCATTTTTCCTGATGGTCTTTTTTTAAAATTCCGATAATAGTATTAACATTATTTTGATTATCAGTATCAATGGGCAAACCGAAAAACTTGCTATTGAATTTTCGTAACATATCTGTTATATACATTATATAAATTTTCAAAACAAAAACGAAGAACTTCTCAGTGAAAGTAAAAATTGATAAAAGATTATAATCTCCTTCAATACTAATCGATGTATGATGAAACCGACATGGTAAATTCTACTTTCGTTGCAAACACAACTGTTAAAAACCATACAAGAAAAATGTCGAATAATTAAAATGTCAAAAAGTAAAAAATGTCGTATCCAGAAATGTCGTAAAAACAAGATGTTGATAGATGAAAGTGCCGACTTATTCAAACGTCGAAATAATATAAATTATTATTTAGTTGATAATAAAGAATTCAATATCTTTATTTCATTTACAGAACGTGTATTCATAGTTAAAAATTTTTTTTATGACAAGAAAAGTGAATGTGGGTGTGAGTGTGAATAGATGAGAATGAATAGAACACATGCATCCACGCCTACACTCACACCCTAACTATGCCTTACCAATTGACTGATAGTGTCATTGTGATTTGAATAATCGACTGTTAGTGTTTCTATTCTCGGCGCTTGTAATTTTAAATATCAGAACTATCATAAGAACATATATTTCGACAATTTTACACTTTAATATTTTTGCTTTTCGACATATATTTTGATGATGATTCTATCTTCATGAAATACTTCAATATTTGATAAGAACAACAATAAGTATAGAAGCTTTCACCATATCTACCACTTAAAATATAAGAATATCAAAATATTCTCGTCTTTATTTTGTCAAACTGTTAGTCATAGCAACAATATGTCGATTATCAGTTAAACATAAAATATGAACTAAAAATGCCAGTAAAATTACAAATACATACAAAGATACCAAATATCTGAAATGGAAACTGTCGATGATAGAATCAATGTCAAACAGTTGAAATTTATATGTGTCTACCACGGACAAAATTAACGCAACACGTATTTTTGATAGATATTTTCATTAACGGTCGACCACGAAAAATGAAAGTTTTTCAGAAATTTTTTTCGTCTATAGAACTTTGTAGAGCTCATTTCGCTGATCATTTTGATAAAAAAAAAATATTCAAATTTACTCGATAAATAACGAACCTTGGCTCAGAATACTCAAAAATATCATCTACTACTCAGCAGTGGTCACGAACAATCCTAAGTTTTGAGTATTTTGACTCTAATGCCATTAATTATTGAGTAAATTTGAATTTTTTTTTACCAAAATGATCAACGAAACGAGCTCTACAAAGTTCTATAGACGAAAAAAATTTCTAAAAAACTTATATTTTTCGTGGTCGACCGTTAATGAAAATATCTATCAAAAATACGTGTTGCGTTAATTTTGTCTGCGGTAGTGTATTATTATTAGCTAAAGAATTCTCTATCAAGAAAGACACCAAAATCTTCGTCATTCGTTCAGTCAGAGTACGAAGCTAAAGTAGCAGATCAAATACGATTAACTATTATCAAATCTCTGAAAACTCAATTTCATAAATCAATCAATTAATCATACTGCAAATCACTAAAGGACTGAAATAGGATAATAACATATCCGTTTACATGATAAAGAAACAATGTACTTGAAATGTATTGACAATGATAAGATGAATATCGAATTCATAAAATTGTATGATGTACTCTGCATACATTTAATATTCCTACACGCTCAGACTATAAATGAAAGCTATGAAATATTTCTTTCATTGCACACATACACATTTGAATTTTTATTCATCAATCTGACATATATAAAACAAGAAATTTCATTATAATTGTCAATATACATATTTAATTAATCAAAATCTTCATCAAGACCAGCAGCCATTTTTTGCATATGTTGCTTATAAATACACATAAATTTTGCTATAAATGCTTCAAGATGAAAGATTTCTTTTGAACCTTGTCGAAGACGATGTTCATATTCAGCAGCTATGTGTGTTATTTGAATTTTTAATATATCATCACAATTAGCTAATAATTCTTCAAGTAAACCCTAAGTATAAATTTTAATCTTGATACAAATTTCTAAGAAAGAAAATTTTATACTTTAAAAATAATTTCTGCTGGAATACAATGTGCAATTAATTCATAAAGACGTTCACGTGCTTCTAAAATCCTACAAAAAGAAAACGTAGATTTTCAATTATGACGAAGAAAAAGAATATTTACCGTTGAGGCGTTTGTTGTTCACCAATCATGCGTGCTGTGTCACGTAAATATATTTCCCAATCTGGTTCAATGATTTGTTGGTCTTTTGTTAATGGAACTCTAATAGAAAAACATTTAGTTTTGACATATTTTGAATCAAAATCTTTACTTTTGTGTAGCACATGTTTGAAGCATAAGTAAAGCTCTTCGAAGATTTCTTTGACTTTTTTCTCCAATACGATTTGCTACATCATTTAGTAATTGAATTTCTTCTAAATGTGCTACTTTTTTTAAAACTTTACTGATCTAAATATGAAAATTTCCAAATGATGCATAAATACATAAATAAATAAATAAATCAACAAACTTCGTTAATCGTTGGTGCAGCAACTCTTATAGCTAAACATCGACTTCGAATAGCAGGTATCACACGTGATGTTGAATTACAACACAGTATAAGTCGACATGAACTAACATATTTTTCCATTGTACGACGAAGACCATGTTGAGCATCTCGCGTTAATTTATCAACTTCGACAATAACAATAACTGTAAAATAAATATGAACTCATGAATCAATATTTATATTAAGTATATCAATATTAGCGCACCTTTAAATGTTCGTTGTTCGTTAATATTTATCTGTTTGGTTTGTGCAATTGTTTTAATTAACTCTTGAATAACGATACGATCATAGATGCCAACATCACTAAAGGAAAAAGTGTTTGATTTGCTTTTATTCAATGACAATGATGAAATTTGGATATGGACCTTGGATTAACTTGTATATGAAAATTACTGCCAATTGTAGTTATTTCGATTTTTTTTCGTGATGGTGTCTCATATTCATGATTTTCAATACGTAAAGATTGTACACCATCACCATATAAAGCATGAAGTAAACATTGTATTCGAGTTTTTTTACCTGATCCGTTAGGACCAAAAATTAGAAAATGAGGAAAATCACCACTAGCCACCTAAATTATCGATGAATATAATATGAAGATATTTACAAGAAAGACTCGTTTACAATAGCTTGTAATAATGCTGCTTGCTCTAATTGATAATCAAGTTCATCAAAAGTTTTTGGACGATACTTATCACACCAAAGACTCATCTGAAACAAGAATTGAACACTATTTTTTATATATTACGATCATTGATATATCAATCAAGTTATTAGCTGTAATAAGAAAACTTGCAAATCATAGCAATTAATTTACAGTCCTTTTTGTTCTATTTAATAATACAATGCCATCGGCAAATATCATTTTATTTTTTGTTTGTAATTCAGATTATGGAATTAATTAATGTTACCCTCGCCATACATAATTTTCTCTAATGTGACACTTTCATTATTCTAACATCAATGATATTGAAAAAAAGAAAATTCTTCTTTACATTTTTTAAAGTGTATATAAAAAACTTCTTGCTCTTTATAAACATTTAATTCTACCATCACATATAAAGATTCAACTCATTGACAGAATTGTGATATATAAAAGTATAATAACGGTTATACCCATATTTTCATTGATTGTATATTGTCTCAAATAATACGAAATGCAAAATGATTTATTATAATATGAAAATAAAACAAAACAAAGTTCTATTTATTGTTTAACAGCAATCAGACATTCACTTGATGCTGATGTTTCAAGTAATAACTTATTAAGTACTTTTTTTGCTGTATGAAATACATAATAAGTTAAAACAAGTGTCATCAAACACTCACAAAGACCGACAATAATGCCAACAGTTTTCGTTCGTTTATCAATTAACATTAAATCTGTCATTGAATGAAGACGTGAGCCAAGGAAACAATAAATAAATTGAGTAGGTATTAAACCACATAATGACCAAAAAAGATAAATGCGAAAAGAAATATTACTTATTGAATAAAATCCATTTTGTAAACCAAGAGGAATCTATCGAAATAGAATATTTCTAAAAGATTAAAATATTAAAAAAAAAATATCTCTTACTGGTGTAAGTCGACTAAGAAAAATTATTTTATAACCATCTACACTATTAAGAACTTTAATTAATGTTTGAATAATTTCACTACTTTCAAATGTTGTTTTTAAATTTTTAATAATACGAAAATTATGTGTTAAAATATAATTACAAATATAAAATGATAATGATAAACCAATGCTTACATACACTATTATGAATATCATACCATAGACAAGTCCATATAGAAATCCACAAGCTATATTTAATAATATATAACCTAGAAAAGAGTGTCAATTCAATTTAATTTTTGTGTTTTTTTTTTAAATTTCTACTTACCCCAAGCAAATGGTAAACTAACAAGCGTGAATAAAACACAAAAAAATAAGAACGTCCACCACCATGGTAATGTTTCAAGTATAAGTAAAATATTAATTAATGAATCTTTATATAAATATGAACATAATGATGTAACTACGACAAACATAATGAAAACAAGAATAATTTGTTTAAATGATGGTCCATTAAAATTTGATGAATGAAATATGTCATGATTGGTTGGTTGAAATTGAATTAGTTTTTTCTTTGAAACAAATGATAAATCGGAGTCAGTTTCAGCTTTTATTTGATAGCCATTTATATCAGATGATGACGATGAATTTAAAGATACTGATTGAATAGGAGTTATTATTGATGGAGAAGAAAAATTAATAGTTATAGTATCAGACATTGAAAAAAAATCGTATTTTTTTAAAGCTTTTAAAATGCACAAGACGAAATAAAAACGAATAAGTCAACAGAAGGGAAAAAAATAGGCATACTTATTCAGCACAGCATAATGACAAGCAGCCTACTCGAACGTACTGACTGAATGATGCGTTCGCTCAAGAAAATAAAAAAGGAGAAAACATGTAAAAAAAAAAAGTTACTAAGCAAGTTGAAATTATTATGGACCACCATAGCAATGCTATTACAGGATAGAAAAAATTTTCTATTGGTTAAACATGTGTCGTTAGTAGGCTATAAAAAAAAGATGTCTACCATAAGCGATATAGTTATATTATAAAATAATTATTTTATCGATGAAAACGACAGATTAAATTATGAGGCGTATTCCAAATGACTAGAAGAAAAATTAAAGGAAATGAAAAAAGCTAAAAATTCGATCCAATTCATACTATAATTTCATTTCATTTAAGTCATATGAATGACCGAATTTCTTTTTTTTTTTTAATTAGACATATCATCTATTTGACAATGAAATATTATACTAACGCAATATGAAAACTGTATCATATTTCTCATTTAATTAATTTCCACTTTCAAAATTTCATAAAAATTACAGTTGAGATATTTGATGCCTAACTGTTAAGTATATATTAAGACCCACATTAGAATGCAAACTAAAACCAAAACAAAAATCAGAAATATTTTGCGCTTCAAAAAAAAAAGTCGAACTATTTAAATTTCTTCAGTTACAGTTTAACACCTTTCATCTTGTCTTCAAAACTCTATACCAAGTTATTTTAAATCAAATGAAGAATTCAATTCTTAAAATATTCCGAATAATATTTCTTTATTTATAAAATGTTAGGTTATATTCTATAAAAATTTTATCAATGTTACAAAGTTATAGAAGAGAAATTTATAATCATAATAAAGTAAAAAATTTTTTGTACTCATGCAATCACTATGACGAACATCTATTTTGTTTTTTTCTTTTGAATTATGAATGAATTACTCTCTTTCTTGTGAATAATAAACAAATGTCGAGTGTTTCATGATAATCTTTGCTTATAATCATGTGCAATGATATTCACATTGTCTTGAATATTCACTTATCATTTTTTCTATAGTATGTCATTTTCTTTACGAACCGCAAAAAGCATAGTTTTCATCATTCCTTGGTTTTTATTCAAGTATGCAAGCAAGAAAAATAAGACATATTTGACAAAACATCTTTGTGTGGACAACAATGTCACGTATTAACATCGCAATATTTAACAAATATGGTATTCTTCCTACAGTTTCTGATATTAACTAAGAATAAATATTCTTTAGATTGAAACATTGATAAAAGAAGAAGGTATTCGTCAATATTTTGAATGTCAATTTTATATAGTCGTTCAAATAAAACAAGAAATTTGCCATCAAAATCAAGAGAAAATGTATATTTGAGTAACCTTGGTAAAGGAATAAACATGATGATTCAAACGAATGAATCGCATCAGTACAACAATAATAAAATTGTTTTTTACACACAAAAACATACATGAGAAGAAACAAGGAATTCTATAAGAACGAGAAAAACAACGAGAGATAAACTTATTGGTATGAGAAAGAATTTCGACTACCTAATGATTTTAAAACATGTAAATAGATACTTAAAGATGTTTTCAAAACTAATCTTATTCTTTTGTTTGCATTATTCTATTTAAAAAACTGTTCCAGGCAAGCTCATATTGAATCTATTATAATTGTACCGGTCAAATCATTCATGTCGACTTTAGAAATGTGAAAAATTCTAGCAAATAAAGTTGTTTCTTCCTCTTTTGGATTTTTCTCTGAATGCTTTTACTCTTTCATGTATACAATTTTGAAATTTTTTCTTAGTATTACATATCACTCTAACCTTTCACTGTCGCGATCTTATTTTTAAATATAATGATTGTCTTATAATTTCTCCAACGGAAATAAAAAAAATAAAAAGAATAAGCACATATTACTTTATAAAACTGATGTATCTTGTTTATATGATCACATAATATTGATTATGATTAAGATATGTGGAATGGAATACTTATTTGATAAATGCAATTTGTGACATCTGTTATCTATGATAATTTATTGGATAAAATAAATGTGATCGAAACGACGGTTTCGATAATTGTATTTGTAATAAAAAAATCAGAAAGACTTAGAATATCGTAACCAAAAAAATAATTTTTATTTTGTGGAAATAGTGTGTTTTTTCTTTCTTTCTATTAAATAAGTAATGAATGTTCTTGATCGAACTGTGTTCGATTTTCCATTGACATGGAATCGAACTCGATTTGTAGCAACACGTAATAAATGTCGATCTGCTCGTAAACTTATTGAAATTAGTATCAATGGTAAATCGATGAATTAATTTATAACTCAGAAATAAACTTTTTTTTTGTACTAAAATTTAGTACAATTTGAAAAACAATTGAGAAGTGGATTTTCTCATAATATTGAAATTGAAGAAAATATAAATGATATCAATCAACGTTTATTAAAATATCATGATAAATTACGTGTACTTGATAATATGATTGAATTAGCTTCACAATCACTTCGAACTTATTTTGATAAAGTAATAATACTAGTTTTCTATCTACCTAGCAAATTATTTTTATTATCAGAGGATGGAAAATTTACGTGCCATTGTTAAAGAACATTGTAATATGATACAACAAATCATCCATGAAGAATCTGAACATTGGAAAGAAATTCATTCTGTATTGAATCAGTATGCATATAGATTTAGATTTTTTTCTTTTGTTTACTTTCAAAATTTTTATATTACAAAAAAAAAAAGAAATTTACTGAATCCTGGTGATATTCGTTCGCGTAATAATTATCCTCGAGTAGTACAAAAAAGTCCAGCATCAAACATTGATACAATTGAAGAAGAAGATGATGATGAAGAACATGTATCAAAATTATTGGTAATTAAACTTACATTTTTCTATTCATTTTTATTTTAAAATTTGTTTTTTTCTTCTTCACAGAATGGTAAAACATTAACACCATTACTTACACAAATGATTCGAAGTAAATGAAACAAAAAAAAAGACAAATTTTCTAAAAAAAAAAATGATTTTATATAATAATCAAAATAAATATTTAGGATCTCGAATAGAATCAAAACGTCTCACAATAGTTCCATCTATAAAAGTTCAAATTCCTAGTGATCAAGAAACTTCCATATTAAGAAAAGATGGACGATTTAGTATTCATATATTGCCACTTAGTACAGTTCGTCAACCTTTAGAATTTGTAGACACAACATTTGTTATTAAACCTGAAGAAACTATGATTGGTGGTGAAATACAGCACGACGAATATTATGATGAACCGAATGGAAGTTATCGAGCTCCGAATCAACAGTATCATTCGTATTTAGCTGTAACACAACCTGACACATTATTGATAGATTCTCAACCAAATATACCACCACGACTTTGTTTTACTCCAACAATTCTTTATGATGCAACTGTTTCACATGAAGATGATGTTAATGAACAATCATCATCACTTACTCATAAGAAAAATAAAACAACAATAAATACAATTTTTTCTTCAATTGACCAAAATCAAACGAGTAGAATAAATGAAGTTTATCCTTGAATTTTCAATAGTATGTTTCTTTTTTACATAGATATTAAAAAAGTCATAGAAAATACTCATCATTTTGGTCAAACATTTTTGCTTGATATCATTAAAACAGAACAAATTAGTGATGATCACAATAGATATAAACGACCAACTATTTCAGATGATGATGTATTAATTATTGCTGACATTAATCCATCTGTAATATCATCAGAACATATATCTCGTAAGTTATTGTAGTATGGTTTCTCTATTTTCATTGGAATATATAGTTGTTTATAAATCTTGAAGAGCTGATTATGATAGCATGAAAAATTCTACTTGAATAGTTTTTACTTACTATAATTTCCTAATGATCATAAGAAAGTAAAAAGTATAAAAAAAAAAAACTTTGATTATACAATATCTATAATTTAGTAATAAAGACATCAAAATTAGTTGCATAGATTTATCAAAAGTTTCATTGTAATTGTTGAGTAACTCAGATAGATTAATCTAACCTATCAAAAAGAAACTTTTATACTCTCATAATCAACTTATTCAACATAGCAGTATAAATTCTAACTGATTACTTATAAATTACTATTTGCTTTCATTCAGAGACAACAAACGATAATCTTTCTTCTAAGTTAAATCCTCAAATTCAACAGTAAGTTATCACTTTTCTAATCCTTGAACTATTGAACTGGTTTGTCAACTCTAGAGAATCGATTACTGTTCAAGAAACAGTACTAACAAAACCTCGAAAACGTACAACAACTAATATTAAATCCAAACCGGTGATTGTTAGTGCAAGAAAGACTCGAAGTGCTGCAAAAGTTATTGCTGAAGGAGAAGCAGCAGCAGCAGCAGCAAGAGCTTTACTAGAAAAACCAATTGAAAAAAAACGCAAGACTCGAAAACGTAAACAATCAAAATCAGTTGATCGTCTAGCAGAAACATCTGATGATGAAAATGCAACTGCACAATCAAATTTTATTCAAATTATTACCAACAAAAGAAAAACAAAAAAACATAAAAAATCCACGATGGATTATCATTCACATGACACCATCAATAATGACGATAATAATAATAATAATAATGATAATTTATCAACTAATAATAAACGAAAAACTCAAAGAAGAAGTAAGTCAAAAAGACACGATGATGAAGCAGAAATATTAAATGATAATGAATATAATAAAAGAAAAACTAAAAAATTTAAAAAATCAAAAATAGATTATGATTCACATGAAACATCCGATGATAATGACAATAATGATAATTTAACAATTAATAATAGACGAAGAACAAAAAGACGAAATAAATCAAAAATACATAATTATGAAGAAGAAATGTTAAATGATAATCAAAATAATAAAAGAAAAACTAAAAAATATAAAAAATCAAAAATAGATTATCATTCATATGAAACATCCGACGATGATAATAATAATGATAATTTATCAAATGATTATCAACGAAAAACACAAAGACACGATCATGAAGAAGAAATATTAAATAACAATGAAAATAATAAAAGAAAAACTAAAAAATCCAAAGAAAAAGAAATTACAGATAATGAACACGAACTAATAACAAGTCATACTAAAAGTAAAAAATCTAAACTATCAACAATTAATAATGAAGAAAAAAAACGAAAACAAAAAATTAAAAAAACAAAAAGTATATACTTCAAAGATTAATTTCGAAGAAGAATAATAATTTTTGATTCTGTTTTTTTAGTAGATGTTGAAGAACAAGCACCAAAATATAAATGCACTCGGCTTTCTCCAAGTAAGTTTTTCCACTAAAAACAAAATATAACTTTTATTTATGCAACTTAATCTAATTAGAACGTCATCATCGGCCAACATAAAAATATTTCTTTTTTCTTATCTTTTGTACTTTAATATAATATTCGTTTGTAAAATAAAGAATATTCCTTTTTTTTGTGTGTTATTATATAATCTTACGCGGGAAATATAATTTAACAAAAAAAAATTTAATGTTTCGTTATTAAAAAATTCTTTTTCTAATGCCTATGATAATAAATCAAGACTCGAACAATGTCGAAGGTAGATTGAAATTCAAATAGTGACGTAACCAGAAGATCGTGGGTGGTAGGACAGTGCTCTACGATCTTGGAGGCTAATCCATACAATATGATATCAGTGATGGTAATTATTACGTTTGTCTTTCTTCTGGTGGTAGGGCAACGTCCTTCCTTATTCCCATCCCTGGCTATGTCACTAAATTCAAGTATAACATTTTTCGTATGAATTTTTTCTTTTTATTAATAAGAATTTATTCCGATTAATACCAATGTTAATCTCAATGAATGTAATACTTGTCGTAGATCAGAAGTACAATAAATACACTTAAAAAATTAAAGTAAATGAAAATAACTTATATTTTTAGAATAGTGATCGGATGAAATTAATGGAATTTTCAAATCAAATAGCTGCTCTTACGATTGAAGAAACCAAACTGAAAAGTCTTCATCGAGGTTTAGAAATGCGTATAAAACGATTTTTACATCGTACACATAATTCAATTCGTATACAAGAGTAAAATAGAGTTTTCTTTTATTTAAAACAAAACAATAATTTCGATGAATTTAAGAAAACTACTCAATATAGAAAAACGTTCAAAAAAAGAATTACTTATACGTAAGAATTTGATTACTCATGAAAAACCATCAAAAGAATATAAAAAATTATGCAATAATGTAAAAAAGATTGAAGAAGATAATATAAATCTTGAAAAAAATATTCGTTCTCTTTGTAATAAGGTGATATTGGGATATGAAAACAAGTTTAATGAAAAAAAAAATTTTGTTAATTATCTCAGATAAAACAATTCGAAAAAGATTCACAACAAAATACAGAAACATATAGTAATCAATATGATATTGTACAAAATAATAATAAAACAAAATTAATACAAGCAGAAAATCAATTACATCGTGTTTGTAATCTATTTTCAATCATCTATAAATAATCGTAATCTTTAGATGAACCTTGAATTAAGCAAAATTTGTGCAAATAATGCTGAATTACGTACTGATATTAAACACATGTTAGATAAACGTCGTGAAATGATTGAAGAATATAATCGACTTCGTATTGCGATGCAAAATGCAACTGATGAATCGCGTCAATTGACGTCTGAATGTTCAGAAAGTTTTGCAAATCGGTACGAAAATTATTGTAAGATTGCAAAAGACAACTCATAAATTCCTTTCTTATTTTTCGTTTAATAATATAGACAGATTTTGTTGTATCACCCTCAACGTTTGTACTATTTTTGGTGCACTCTATTCAGCTCTTGCCGGCTAATAATTTAAGATGTGCTACCCATCGAGTAGTGGCTTTATTTTGCTTGTCAAATAAATAGTATGATACTAAGAAAATAACCTTTTTAGTGCAATTCGTGTGAAATTGAAACCTAAAGCATGATATAATTTCTATTCCTAATTACAGGGAGATTATTTTACTCGATCTATTTTGAGACACATTACTTTACAATCCTATTACATAAATCTCTAGAAATTCAATATCATTCTCTGGTTTTACCTACTTACAGTTAGTCAACTGAAGCCACACAGTAATGAACAAACGAATTGTTAATTAAAAGTTTAAGGCTGAACTATTCAGTTAACTTGATTAAGACATCTGCAATATTGAAACAAGAGTAAAGCAGAATCGAAGAATGACAGTAACGATTACAAGTTTACTGTAGAAAAACGATATACTAGCTAGCTTTATATTTGTCTATGGATCTTCACAATTGTAAATCATTAACAACTGATTCAATAATAATCTTTTAATAATCTAGCATAAAAGTTTTCGATTTAAATTTGACATAATTCTACGTGAATTTATTTGATATCACGTTGTATTGCTTTTAGATGAATTATTATTTAAGAAGATATTCATATTATTTGACAGCAAAGTAGAATAAATATACTTGAACAATGACTGTTCATTCGAAATCAACTTTATCGAATAGAAAATTCTTTATTAATAAAAAAAAAACGGTGAAAAATTAATCAGTGTCTTTATATATGTATAAATATTTAGACGAAATATGGTTGCACGTATGCGAGCTATACGTGATCAGCATGAACGTGATGAAAAGAAACTATTAGATGATATTCGTGAACTTGATCGATTGTCAGAAAGTAATTATGCATCGAAAAATTTTATTATAAAAAAATCCAACGTACGACAAGAACAAATTCGATTGAATGAGCTTTTTGCTGGCAAACGTAATAATCATACCTTAACTTTTGTTTTATTCTAGAAAACTATGATCATTAAATAGGTTCGAAAGGAGTGAAAAGTGCATATACAGCTGATGAATTTCGTCGTTTATTTCGTATTGGTTTTAATCAAGATTTTTTTAAAGAAAAAGTACTTAATCGAACTGTTGAAACATTTCTTGATGAACAAGAACAAGTATTTACACTTTTTGAATATGCTGTAGAATTAATCAACGAGGTAATTAAAATTTTAATACGAAAAACAAAACAAAATAATAAATCTTTATGTTTCCAAATAGCTTGATCGTCTTCATCAAGATCTTGATAATAAACGAAAATATATTTCAAATATTTTTTCAAATGATAATATCGATTCATTTGTTATCAAAGATGTATTCGCAACACTTGAAGTTAGTTAAAAAGAAATTCTTTTTTTTGGTTTTGTTTTATACTTAAAAGAAAATTTTTCATTTTCAGTATTCTGTCAATAAAGCTAATATGAATGTTCAATCACTTAAAATAGCTAAAAAAAATCTGCGCGAAATATTAAATACTGCTTATCAATTAATTTATAATTTATTTCTTGAACTTAATTGTGATCGAAATATGATTTTATCATCTGATGAATTAATTAATGATCGAAATATTATTTTTTATTTAGCTACTATTGAAAGTCGTGTTCAACAATTACTATTTACAAGAAAAATAAATCGAAAAGGTGGAGGAACGAATGGTTATACAGATGATACAACAATAAGTTGGCGAATAGATCATAGAGATATGGATCAATCTTATAATTAAATATAAAAGAATAATTGACACAGTTTTAATCATTTTTATTGAAACATTTTTTGTTTTTATTAGCTCGTAACATCATTAATCATAAAGAAAATAAATAAAACAACTAAATGAAAAGTTAAAAGTAAGCATTACAAGAACATAAGAGTAAAAGAAAACTTGGTGTATAGATTGTTAATTTTCTCATGATCCACACTTCAAATTAAGGTAATTTTCATTTTCACCGAATGAATTCATAATCAACACTAAGTTTGAATAAAATATAATCGGATCAATATATAAAATTTTGTTACAATCAATTAGTTTATTATCAAATAGATTGATTAACAACTCAATTTGTTATCAAATCAATAAAATCTGTTGTCTGGGCAAAGGTTCGGATGTAAGTATGGGATCAGACCCTTACCTATAGTTGGTTACCTACTGATATGTGTACCAATTGACTTAAGAATAAATTAAATAATCATAATTGAATTTTATATATGGAGGCGATTGTATTTAATTCAGATTCATTTCCAGTTATGAAATTATTCGGCGACAATGACTTAATTCTGAAGCTAAATTTATGATATTTAGCTTTGCTTATTTGCATGTTTTACTGAATCTCTTTCGATATTCCTATATGTATATGGTCTATCAAAGTTCTTATTCATAGAATAAATCGTTCAATTTAATATATGTTGACACTGGTCGATATAATATTATCGCAAAAATTCGTAATAATATACCCATGTCGATAGGACACGCTACCGACACATGTGTCGACACAATGACACGATGGACGTACATGTAACGACACGTGTTGACACAGTGAATTTTTTGTACGTCATGTGTCGACACATGTGTCGGTAACGTGTCTTGGACAACGAAGGATATATCATGGACTATAATACAGGAAAGAAAAAAAACGATTGTATATATAGGATTAAGTTGGGTATTTTTTTTTAAATTAAATTAGTATCTTTTTTTTAACTTCTAAATTAATTTATCTATTTTTCTAATTTAAAAAGAAAAATTATGCATTACTATCGATATTTTAAATCAAATTATTATTTTTTTTCAGACCTTTTTATTAATTTATTATCTATTTTTGTAAATTTTTAACCTGATTTATTGTCTTTTTTTAGATTTTTTAAAATAAAATGTTATACACCAGTATGAATTTTTTAAATGAAATTATTAGTTTTTCTGATCTTTTTATTAATGCATTATCTATTGTTATACATGTTTTAAATTGATTAATTATCTTATTTTTTTAAAGTTTTTTCAGTTATATTATTTATTTTTGTACCTTTTCAAACTAATTTATTATGTTTTATTAGACTTGAAAATAAATTAGGGACTATTTTGTCACATGTTCTAAACGAAATTATTATTTCTCTTTTAGATGAATTATTGTTTTATTTTGTTGTAGATTAATTAAGCCTTATCGTGCTCCTGTCAATCTCAAACAAACTTCACACAATGAAGAAAAAATTTTTTTTAAATTTATTTTTACAATGGTAAGTCTATTTTATAGAATTTTTAACTGCTTTGACTGTATAGATGCTC
Organism: Rotaria sp. Silwood1; assembly: GCA_905250075.1. Taxonomy (NCBI): domain Eukaryota; kingdom Metazoa; phylum Rotifera; class Eurotatoria; order Philodinida; family Philodinidae; genus Rotaria; species Rotaria sp. Silwood1. The sequence goes on from CAJNOP010000001.1 coordinate 3,591,492, forward strand.
ATATTATTTTTAATTTTTCTGTATCGACAATTTTTCTATCATTTTATTTTATTATGTACATGTGTTTTGATTTTTTTTGTATACACTATTTTTATTTTTTTTTTGTATACTTTTTTTATTATGTTATTTTATTCTCTTGATTTTTTATTATTTTTTTTATTTTATTTTATAGACGTTTTTCTTGTTAGTTTTTTTTATTATTAAAGAAAGTAGAAAAACGTCTTTAGAATAAAATAAATAACATAATAAAAAAAGTGTCTATACAATAAAATAAAAATAGCAAGAAAAGTATATAAAATATTAATTCTATAAAATTTTTTCTTATTTTTTCTTCTTATTTTATTTGACTTTATGATTTAGACATGTTTTTTACTATTTCGTTTTAAAAATAATAGATTTTCTATTATTTTTAGCTTCATTCTATAGACTTTGTCCAGTGATTTTTTTTTATTAATAATAAAAGAAATGATAAGAAAAATAGTCTATAGAATAATGCAAAAAGTACTGAAATATCTATACAATAAAACGAAATAATAAAAAACATGTCTAAATCATAAAGTCAAATAAAATAAGAAGAAAAAATGTAGATACAATAAAAAGAAAAAAATAAGAAAAATTTTTATAGAATTAATATTTTATATACTTTTCTTGCTATTTTTATTTTATTGTATAGACACTTTTTTATTATGTTATTTATTTTATTCTAAGGACGTTTTTCTACTTTCTTTAATAATAAAAAACTAACAAGAAACACATCTATAAAATAATTATTGTATATACGTTTTTTGTATTTTTTTCATGTTCTTTTTTTAAATAAAATTAAAGTATTTGGTAAATAATTCTGGCTTCAAATCATAAAAGTACAGGAAAAAAATCGAGAGACAGGGAAAGGGTTAGTCATCACCAATGTCTATTGGCTGACTGCTAGCGACAGAAAATGGACCAATAGAATTATTAGAAAAATGACACTGACACACGTATGACACAACGGCCGTACATGTGTTGATACATCATGACACACGTTACGTACATGTGTCGACACACCATGACACTGTGTCAAAACGTGACAATACTTCATGTGTCGACACAATTGTGTTGACACATGTGTCGGTAGCGTGTCCTATCGACATGGGTATATATATGATTCCATTTGAAAAGATGTCACTATTGGTCGAATCTCTTAACTGAAATAAATATATTCTTTTATAAATTACTAATAATAACCTCTGTGAATCTTCTAAAAAACCATAGTTTTTTAAATTTTAACATAAATTCATCTCCATAAAAATCAAGTTAATCGAGTCATTATTACATCCAATCATTACATATTCCATGTATTGTGAATAAACATGGATGAAAATGGATCTTTGAATCGTTGTTTTTATAACAATATAATTCATAAACATGTGAATTGCTGATTTCTTTGCTTTCTTATTTCATCGATGTCTTTTTAATTTTTAATTTTTTTTTCAATTTTAGAAATTAAAATTTCTTTGTCGAAAAAATGACGAAGGGTACTCAATCATTCGGCAAACGCAATTGCAAGACCCATACATTATGTCGTCGATGTGGCCGTTCATCATACCATTTACAACGACAACGTTGTGCTGCTTGTGGTTTTCCATCGGCTAAAACTCGTAAATACCAATGGAGTGAAAAATCTCGTCGTCGTAAAACAACCGGCACTGGTCGAATGAAACATTTGAAGAAAGTCTTTCGTCGATTTCGAAATGGTTTTCGTGAAGGAACATTAGCTAAATCACGTAAAGCTCAACGACAAGCAGCTGGCACAACAACAACAACTACTGCACCAGCTACAACGGCTAAATAAATAAAAAATATATTGTTTTGTTGTAAGCCTTTCGGTAGTACAACTTAGAAGAAGAAATTCAAAAATAAAATACAGGAAGAGATCGATTGTTTTAGACTTTTCTTTTTCATTAACTTTCTTTTATATTGTATAAATATTCGTGCTTCGATGATTTAAACATTATTATCTGCCGAATTATTTCTGTGGCTCAGATAACTTGTTGAATTTCTTCAAATGAGAAGTACAAAAAAAAATAGAATAGAGCTTTTTGTTCAAAAAGAAAAACAAAATCCTTGTCAGACAACTCAGTAAATTTTTCGATTTGGTTTTAAATCAAAGCAAATTCATACGAACGAGACTAACAAATTTTTTCTTCATCGTTGTCTGAATTAAGTATGTTCTGCTGAGTAGATTTGAACACATTATGTTACTGTGTTTATCGGAGAAGACACTGAACTAAAATTTCAATTTAATAGACGTAGAAAATTTTATCTACAATTTTGATAAATATCGTTCGTTTGATATTGAAATAGTTCAAATTAAATTTTAGAAGTTTAGATTTTTTATTTTGGTATTAGTAACATTTAACAAAAAAAAAATATTTCAGGAACTTTCATAACACATTCTATTGTTTTGTTTAATTAGACAGATAAGTCAGAGCTATTTAATATGAAAAACGATTTCAATATATATGAGAATTCTATCGATTTTTATAAGTATTGAAGGATGTTTGGATATTAGATTTGTTCGATCATTTTACCACTAACTATGGCAAAAAAAAAACATGATTCAAAGATTTTCTGTAAGACGTAAGAAATGTTCTTCATGCCTTAGAATTAGGAATGTACCAAGACGAAACTTGTCAGATTAATTAAATGCCTACTAAGTACATGAATAAATCTTGATTTCCATATGGTGAACATCGACGATACTTCATTTGCATTTGACAAGAAATTTTCTCTAATCACGAGAGATGACAAATGCTTTTTTTTATGGTGTTACTTTCCGTGTTGAGTGCATTTCTCAAAGTTCTTTAATCATATGTGTTCATATTGATAACATTAAAGATTTTCAAGTCAGAAGAAGAACAATACTATTGGTTCATGAAATAAGAACAGCGATGTCTTGTTCAATAAAGTATATTCTATTCAATCATCTGTTTGTATTCATATCTTCAAATGAATGACGTCATTTTTCAACAGGCTAATAATCAACTGATGATGAATATAAAATAAAAATTTATTTATCAAGAGATTCATAGTTATTATTTTTTTTTTTTGATAATATTAAATATTCTATATGGTTAACGATGCGAAAGTATTAAACATAAAAATTATTTCAAGAAAACAATTATTGATTAATGAATAGAAGTCGAGAATGAATTATAAACATTATTATATTGATTGAACAGTTATTAAAGTATGAGGACATGTTAGATCCATTGATAGACAAAGAAACAAATTCAAGTTGTATATATATATTTTTGAAAACGATGATATTGTTCATATGTAAAAGGTCAAAAGCAAAGAAATGATTAGTAATGATCTATCAGAAATTTTAAATGAGTTTACATATAATCAAGAGCAAAAACATTGGTTTTAGTTGAATCAAAATTTAAATTTTATAATTGAAACCTTAATTATTTATAACATGAATTTTCAGCAACTAAAACTACTCTACATGACGACAATACAAAATCAAATATCTTCTAAATAAGAACAGATTAATAAGATTTCCTATTTTCTTTTGATGATTATTATTATTATTATTATTATTTATTTTTCGTCGTCATAATATAACATATAATAACTATTATCTACAAACATTAAAATGATAATCATGCAAAATAATACTTTTTATGTAAAACTATATTTAGATAATCATTTAATAGCAATAGATTATTACATGTTTAGATTTTTATAATACATCATTTCAACAAATGAATATAATTATACTCATTAGTTTAAATATTAAATAAGTTTATGTTGCCAGTAGCGAATAAGAGTATCTTCTTACCATATCATAACTTTGATACGTGCTCAAAATCCCGAAATTTATGTGCACATACTTTACTAAGAGTGTAGGTTGAAAATATGCCTCTTGTCCTAATGACTCAATTAAAAATTAGAATTATGAGAAATGGTAACGGATGACATTTATATTTCTTTTAAGCTTCATAACTCTGCAACGAAAAAGTTTTTCGAATACTCCGATTTCTCATTATCCAGTGTTGTGTTTCAACTGTCTATGATACAGGTTTGATTAAAGTTTATTAACGTTCTCCATAGTGCTGTTTATTTTTTTAAGCTATTATTGCAAAGAAAAACTGTTTACGGCCGTTTGAAAACCATCACTTGCTGATAGTTCAATGTATGAAATGCAAATTTTCAGAGACGCTTCGCTTGTAGTTGAATATTATTGCTCATAAATTTCAAAAACGAAACTTCAATTAAAAAGACATGCTATATCGATGATGAGTTTATCAAAGCTAAAGATATAGAAGCATCCATATTTAATTTAAATGAACTCATCTTTCGCATAAAGAAAGACTTTAAATTTTCCTTGAGTTTCACGTGATTATATCAAGAGTTAATCATGTATTTGATGAAATGCTATGCAACATTTAGTTGACAGTCGCTGAAGATATGAAAAAGTTCAAACTAAAAACAAAACAGATGCCATAAATTATAATTCTGTTTTTTTCTTGAGCAAATGAGGTGAGCATTTGTCTTTGACCTACATTTTTAACAACATATATGAACTGAAAATTCTAAAGCTCTAGTAGGTAGGATGATAAACTAGATTTAATGAAAGACAAAGAAGATTTTTGTTTACTGCTAGATATTTATTCATTTTCTGAAAAATAATATTTAGTTCTTGTTTTCAATAATAAAACAGTATAGTAAAATGACTTTAGTCATTGATGTAAATTTTTCTTGTCGCATTAAAACGCAATCTTTTAATAGGCAATACGAGATTGTTCTCTTTATTTAAATAGATTTGCAGGATTCATCATATTAAATCTAATGATCGAACAATATGATGTGATAACCTAAATCTATAATTCTGTTATTGTTTCATTGAAAGTTTCATCAATTTTCATGTCGATTAACATTAACTCGTTCGATTGATTTTTTTCGACAAAGATTATTCCACTCAATTATGAGGAATAAACACATCATATGATATATCTACAATGACTACAACAGAACTGTCCAACCCAATGCAAAATTTTTTAAAACCTATGGATTCAAGAAAAAACTTGAGAATCTACGAATCCATACAAAATATTTTTTGAATAATTACATTTTGCGAATTTTAAATATAGGACTATATAGTATTTCAAGTTTTAAAACAAATATCAAAGTATTGGTTTTGATGTAATTAGATAGATAAATTTGTTTTTGAGCAATATTCTTTACACTTCATATTGTTTTAGATAGCTTTCATGTTGGTAAATAGTGAAGTATTGAGAGTTCACTGGTATATGAAAGCAAATTCGATTTAAATATTATATCACATAATGAGTATGGCATATCTATGACCTATGGTTTGCTTTTTTTTTATGCTTCTAATCACTTCCCGTACTTATATATATAAGATTTAAATAAATAAATTTCCATACTCTACATTGTATTAATAACAAATGTCTATTAAGACAAGTGTTTGTACTAATCTTGTTATGATAATTTATACATAAAAAGATAGAACTTAAAGTGCATTTCTAATTTTCTGTTTTGACTAGATCTCACAATCTTTTCTACTCTCTTTTCTATCTTAGCTTATTTATAACATCATCTTTTCTTTTTGTCTTTTCTTCTCTATATATGCGTTTTCATGAGACTAATTTTACATATCGTATTTAAAATTTTGTTGGTAGATCCACGGAATTTTTCAACATTCCATTTGTTTAACAAAGAGGTCAGTAACATTTGAAACTGTATCTAGTTTCACATAGAGCCATGCGGGGCGAATCGATAGACTTTTTTGAATTTTTACCTTGTTTACTTTATATCTTCGTCATTTTAGAAGATAGAAAAAACTTTTCTTCACAAACATCATAGAGCAAACATTTTTCTTGAATTCTCCGTTTTCAGATTTTCAAAATCTTTTCGAGAACAGACTCTACTCCAGT